>PVJA010041920.1:0-17620 GCA_004027025.1 Myocastor coypus | reverse complement strand
AAAAAAAAAAAAAAAAAAAAAAAAAAAAAAAAAAAAAAAAAAAGATGTGTTACGTACATGTACCAACTCCCCACAGTGAATGTAGTCATTATGTATAGCAAACATGTACTAATAAAAATTTAAAAATACAATAAATTGCCCAGGCAGGATTGAAATCCTCCTCTGTCAGCCTCTCAGAGTGCTTATAAGGGTGTATCACCATGCCTGATTTGTAATGCTTCTTGAATCTTTGGACTGATATCTTTTTGTCTTAGTCTTTTTCTTAATTTTTAATATATTTAGTACAGGGTCCACAGTGTCGGACTCATAGTGATTCTCCTGTTTTCAGCCTCCCAAGTGCTGAGATTACAGGCACACAACCACTCAGCCACTGTGCTCTGCCTAAGCAGGCGCTTTACTCTGCTGAGCTCTCTGGCTGGCCCTGTCCATTTATTTCTATTGTAACAGAACACCAGAGATAATTTTATACAGAGATTTGTATCAGAGTATGGCTCTACTTGCTGAAGAGTCCAAAGTAGGATGACCAAGCATGATCAGAAGCTTACACTATATCATAACTATGGTGGAAAGAAAAAAGGGAAGGAAAAGCAGAAAACATGAAAATGGTAATACAAAATAATCAGGCTTTCTTTGTAGCAAAAAGGTCTCACAGTAACTAATTCAGTCTTGTAAGACTAAGGACTCATGCAAAAAAGGCATTAATTTATCCTGAGGGTTCTGCCTCTGTGACCCTAAGTACTGTAACCTCCCACTCGTTCCTATCTTCCAGCAAAACTGCACTGAAGAATTAAGGTTCTGACGCCTGAACCATAATATTTTTGGTTTGAAAAGATCTTGGAAATTATTTTGCCATTGTATTATTTCTTTTTTAAATCTTCAAAATAGCTACTCAGAGTACAAGACATAAAACAGGAAGTCTCTTACAAAAAAAAATACGTAAGACTAAACTTTCTTCCCAATGATACAAGATAAACTACTAGTATAAATGACACACAAATTAGTATATATGGAAATGCTTATAGTTTATATTTTATATTATTTCCATAGAATTCACTCTTCTCATTTTAGGATTATAATCACATATATATTTAACCTTGTATTCAAGCTATCTTCTCTGTATTTTGTATCATTTTCTCTGTGTTACAAGCTGAATGTTTTCTTCCGGGTTATCTTCCAGATTACTAAGTCTTTCTATTCATCTATTAGTAAGTCCATATATGGAGGTCTTAATTATTTTTTGCTTATGCTTAATTGTAGAATTTACATTTGGAGGGCTGAAGAGATAGCACAGCAGCATAAGTACCTTTCTGGCAAAAGGAAGGTCCCAAGTTTGATCCCCAATACAAAAAAAAAATCTTATGTTGAGCTTTTTTAAACATTTATTTGTTTGTTTGTTTGTTTATTTATTTATTACAGCCGGCTCAGCCTACCTTAGGGTTGGGGCTGGCGCAGCATGTGGTGCTGGGGATAGAACTGTGGTCCCTGCAGTTGCCTAAGAAGGTGCTTTAGACCACTGAGCCATCTCACCAGCCCCTGCATTTGGCTTTTTATACCTACCATTTTTCTAAAAACCCTTCACTCTCATGTATTAATTTCTTAAAATATTAAACTATTAGTTGCTAATACCTCTTGTTGAAAAGCTGCTCCATATTGCAAGTACATCTATTTGGGTTTCCTTTCCCTCCCAAATGTCTTGGTAGGACCCTGACAGCTCAAATGCTTTTTAAAATCTCTACAATTTTTTCAAATTTTATGTCTATTCCTAGTCATAAGGTAGTCGGAGAGATCAATAAGAATATCCAGAATAGGACTGGTGAGATAGCTCAGTGGACTAAGCACCTATTTAGGCAAGCACAGGAACCAGGGTTCAATCCCTAACACCAAATGCCATGTCAGCCCTGCTGCCAGCACGTTGAGCTAGACACTGAGTCTGGGCAAGTGGGTGAATGCCTATAATCTCAGCTCTGGGGAGGCTGAGGCAGGAAGAGCACTACAAGTCTGAGCTGCATACTGAGACCCTGTACCAAATACATTTTTAAAAATAACCAGAAAAATAAAAGGTTACTTTGAAATGCACATAATTATACTTCACAAATGCCTCAGTTTCTAAAATGGCAATGTCATGGAAAAACAAGGGGACTCTTCCAGATGAAGAGAAACTTAAGTGAAATAGGAACCTTATGCAATGTACTAATTTTTATTGACTCCCACTTAAGTGAAGTAGCTTGTATAAGATATTTTAAGAAAAAAAGAAACTTGAATATGAGTTGATATTAGAAAACATTGCTAGGTAAGGTTAATACTGCGATTACATATACAAATATGCAGAATGTCATATTTAGAACTTCATAATTATGTATTTAGAAATTTCATGATGTCTAGCTAAAAGAGAAAGCAAACAGAAAAGTATGAATGATAAATCTATGAACTAGGTATGTTATTATCTTAATCTTATTTTTCTGTATATTTGAAATATTTTCTAATAAAAGTTTTTAAACACAAGAATTTAATTTTAATACATGAATTTCACATTTAAAGGCAAATTTCTTCCTTTAATTTCTAAAATCTTATACTGTCTAGTAATTACTGAGTAAATCAACTTATACAGCATGAAGTTTTATCAAATTGGTTTAAACATTTATATAGGTTTTAGAATCCTTATGCAGTGAATAAAATTATATTACCAAATACATAAATATGACAAGTAGCTATTTTAAAATGCTATATATAACTTTAAATTAAACATTACAAATAAAATTTTAATTAATTTTAAGTAATTATAGGACAAAAGATTACAATAGAAAACTTTTCTATTCTAATAACCTTCATATCCGCAGGAAAAATTCTGTAAAATCTTTAAATGCAAACTACTACTATTTGGACAAGCTTGAGCTAATTACTCGGAAAGCTCACTTCTCATTTGCACATTACTTGGGGTAGACAGTTTTCTAGTTCCCTACTATGTTAGATATCATGTCTATCATAATAAATCTGTATTATCTATATAAAATGAAAACAGAAGCCAGTTGGACTATATGTAAGAATGCAGTTTGCCCTGACTAGTTAAGTTTTTCTCCTATATTTTTAGTAAATAAACGCAGGGTAGGCTAATGTCACCTTAAGTGTTCCATAATTACTACTGTATAGTAGCATGAAGTAGTCACTGCTCACAACTGTTAGCGGGACTGCTTAACAGAAGTCTGGTAATTTCATTGCAGGATTTTTCTACCAGAAATATTTTCTGTATTTTCTCAACTACCCACACTCCCAAGAAGTTTGGTATGCATTTATATGCAACAAAAATGTAAATTACATTCAAATAATCACTTTTGTAGGTAACTCATTTAAAACTCTTGCTTAAAATCTGAGATAAAATTAGGGAAAAATAGGGCCAGTGAGATTGTTCAGTGGTCTAAAATGCCTGCTTAGTAAAGCTTAGGCAACCACAGGGATTGTGGTTTGATCCCCCATACAACATGCTGCACCAGCCCCAACCCCAGGGCAGGCTGAGCTGGCCATAATACATACATACATACATACATACATACATACATACATACATACACAAATATATAAATAAATGAAAATTAACCAAGATAAATTCAAGGCCTAATTGTTTCAATGTGTTTTCCTTGTAAACTAATTTGTCTTGGCAAAATAAAGCACTTTGTTTGAAATAGAGGTCATAACATGGCTGGCTAAATTTGGCCTGCTGTTATGGTTTAGCCTTTTCTAAATGCATAAAGGTGTGCACAACCACACACACTAATGATTTATCCATATGTTTTTCACTTATATATTTGGTACAAGGTCTTACCAGCTCAGACTCATAGTCATCCTCCTGCTTTCAGCCTCCCCAGTGCTGGGATTACAGGCCTGTGCCACCACAACTAGGACCATTTCACAGGCTCAGTGCATCCTAGAGGCAGGGCTGGTGTGGCACACAGGACTGGGGATCAAGCCCCAGTCCCTGTGCTTGCCAAAGTGAGTGTTCAGTTCGTTGAGCCATCTTGCCAGCCCACCATATATATATATATATATATATATATATATATATATATATATATATATATATATATATATATATATATATATATATATATATATATATATATATTTTAAAGAGAGTCCTAGATTCCTTTTAAAACAGCTCAGAAGAGCTGGCCAGATAGATCAGCAGACTAAAGTGCTTGCTTAGGCAGAACACAAAGGCTGGGGTTTGATCACCAGTATGCCATGCTGGGCCCACCCCCAAGGTACACTGAAAAAACAACTGAGACTGGGTGTGGTGGCGCGTGCTTGGGAGACTGAAAACAGGAGAATTACTACAAGTCTGATCTACGTTGTAAGCCCCTGTATAACTTGTACTAAATACATTAAAAAAAAAAAAAAAAAAACATCAGGAGCTGGCTGGCTGGGAAACAGCCATTACCAGTTAGAACAGAGTGGTAGCAGCTCCAATATGCTCATGTGACTAGGCTCTGAAAATGTGATCCTTGTTTTAAATGCATTTTGTGTTTCATTAAAAAAAATACCCCCTTCAGAACCAAGGAGGTTCAGACAGGAGTATTTCTGTGAGTTTGAGACCAGGCTGGGGGCTACAAAAGTGAGCAAAAGGCCAGTCCAAACTCAATAGCAGGACCCTGTCTCAAAAAAAAATATAGCCCCTTCATTCCTCAGATGAAGATTTTTTAACTTTCGCATTTGTCTTTTTTATTTACTGATTTTCTTTCTTATTCTTCCATTTGAAAAATGAAAGGCACATTTTAAAGTTCTGTCTAAATGCATGTTTTACACTTTAAAAAAAACTATTATCACATGCTAAATCTTTAAATCATAGCAAGAGGATATTTTTAGTATAAAAATATTTCTAAGTTGGAAAGACACACAAAATCAAATTGGGCAGAAAAACTGTCAATTGAAAGTGTTGAGCATAATTTAAAACACCAGACTAGCTCTGTCCCAAATATTCTGATTTTTTTCTCTTAATTCTATTGCTATTTGGGTCTTCTGTGGGCAAAGATCTGTGACAAGAATTAGGTTTTCATTTATGTTGCCAAGCCTGGGGATTATAAAACTAGCTGGCCAAACTTTTCCGACTTGGATACTTCTAGTCATATTCACTGCTTCTATTGGAAAAGACAGGCATTCTTTTACTAAGGGAAAGATTAGTTTGTCCTCTATAGATTTGTAACATATGAACAACAGAATTGTAGTACGATGAACGATATGGTAAACATTTCAAAGAGGTTAACCTTAAAGAACATGTGCAAACTCCTAAGAAATAAGTTCTCATCTAAACTACAACCTTAAATGTGGTAAGTTATTTGGTACTCATTTAATAATTGCCCCCTTATCCAGGATCCCAATGAACATGTCCACACTACAATTCTGCTCCAAATGATGTATCTTGTGATACATTAAATGCAAGTTTCACCATCATGAAGTATTTCTTCTATAAACCTCTCATTAAAGACCCAGAATTTAGCAAGTCTGTACATATTTGGGGGCAATAATAGCAACAATTTAAGAGATTAGGTCATTTAAAAATGAGGTTTGATACAATCTGTAGTTTTTGAATTGTTATGCATTGTTAAGGGTTGAATTATCTTCTCTAAGAAAAACATTTGCTGAAATACTAACTCTCAGTGATTTATAAAATAATCTTGTTTGAAAACAAAATCCTTACAGAGGTAATCAAGTTAAAATGAGGTGATCAGGTTATGAGGGGAATCTGAACAAAGACATACATGCAGAAGACAATATGGAGAAACACTGAGAATGTCATGTGATGACAAAGGTTTTGAGTAGTGCAATTACAATCCAAGGAATATTTAAGATGGTCAGAGGTTAGGAGAGAGACCTGAAACAGAACGTATTGGTGTCTTTAGACAGCGTACGGCCTTGCCAACACCTTGATTTTGGACTTCTGGCATCCACTGAGACAAAATATGTAAGTTTAAGATACCCACTTTGTAGGACTTTGTTAAGGCAGCCCTGAGAAACTAAGATAACACTTTTTCAGAACTACACACCTTCAACTTTATAAACAGGGACTCTGTGACTACCAATATTTTGTCTTGAATATGTTGACATGAATTTATAGGATGTACTGCTATCCTTCATTAAACATGAAGGCTCTATCATATGTTAAACAAAGAAATCATTGTTACAGAATTTTGAAGAAACTTAATTATACCTCATATAATAGGGCAATAGGTTAAAAAACAAACAGATAAAAGGTCCAACATACTCCTATCAACTATTGAGTATTTGTATGGTGGAAGATTTTGGGGGACTTAGTGAATATAAAGATATGGTCCTTGGCTTTTAGAAAATGACGTTTGATGGCCAAAAAGTGATTAAATGCTTTGACAAAGGAAACCATGATGTGGGGAAGCCCTGCCCTACAATATAACCAATATTAGTTTTTATTGCTGTGTAACACATTACCATACATTTGGTCAGTTAAAATGACATGTATATATTGTTCCATAGTCTTCACTGGTCGGGAAGTTCCACTCCTGCTAAATTGGATCCTGAGCTGATTTACACAAGGCTGCAATCAAGATGTCAAAGCCAGGAATACAGTCTTATCTGAGGATTGCATTCCTCTTCTAGGCTCACTAGTTGTTAGCAGAATTCACTTCCTCAAAACTGCCAGACTTCAGATCTTAAAGGCTGTCCTACCACTTCATGCTACATGGCACTATTCACAGTTAAGACAGTGGACCTTTTCCAGGTCAACAGGAGGGCATTTCTGCTGCTTTCAATAGTTCAGCCTCTTTTAAGGGGCTCACATGATTGGATCAGAGGCACTTAGGATTTGCCCCCCCTTTAAACTTTAACTTAAACTGATTAAGAATTTTAACTCCATCTGTAAAATCTCTCACTTTTGTTATATAACAGGAGTGTGGGAATAACAACATCCTATTATATTCACTTATTTTACCCATACTCTGAGAACAACCATTTTTCAGGGTATGTGGCACTAATAACTGGGAACCTAGGGATTGTCTTAGAGTTCTGCCTACCTCCAATGGCACATTTTAGTTGTATCTACAAGCTTTACTTCTACTTGCCTCCTATAATTTATATATTAGTAAAGTATTTTTACAACATTCTACAAATACTACAGTTGCCATAGTGTAATAGTCAAGGTCATAAAATTGCCTTTCTTTTTAATAAAATTAGAATTCTACTAAATGTAGTTCATAGAGAAGACTACTTTGTAAGATTTCAAAAATCACACTCTGGACTAATCTTATGACATTTGTGCATGAAATACAAGGATAGAATTTTGTTTTGTTTAAATGGGGCAAGGATCACCACAATTGAAGAATAAAATGTTTTATTAATAAGCTAAAACAATGAAAATGAAGGTGGATTGTTCCATTAAATAACTAGCAGCAAGGAAAGTAATGTTTCTACCTTAGCAGAAAAGACTTAACAGTTTTATCCTTCCTATGCCTGCCTCATGGTAGTACCCTGTGGGATTCAGGCAAATTTGATCATTACTGTTAATGCTAGAGATAGGTAAAATAAGCAAGCCTTGCTATGTGTGGGGTCTCTTATGATGGCAATCTGTGGCACAGTCAGCAATACTAATCATGCCCCGTCTTGTTTTCATGTTCAATCACTTCTATAAACAAAAGGCTAGAAAGCAATTTTGACACTCAGTTTCCCCATTAAGATACATTGATTGCATGATTGAATTTGTATTCTTTACACATGGAAAAGGTATTTTATGTCCTTTAACATTTTAAAATTTGATATTTTGCCTCCCGTTTGATCAATGAATAATTCTAAGTACTTCCAAATATCATTCATAGTCATCCATTTTACCAGTAGAAGCAACCAGATGTGGTTTGTTATAAATTTGGCTCAGTTGTAAAAATTGAAAATACATTAAAAACGTATTGCTGTTAAAAGATTTCGTACACAGTTTTATGAAATTATAAATAAATAAAATTGTTTAGCAAAACTATGGAATATCTTACTTTAATTTTCACATATAAAAATATATTTTATGCAACACTGAACAGTTAAGACCACAACACTTTGAGGAGAATTTGAGATACACATATTTTAAAACTGCCTGTTAAAATATTAGCATAAATAAATATCAAAATGGTCATACTGTTCAAACCAAACCAAACATATTAACTTGTATCTTTAAAAGTCTGTTATCAGAAATATTTCTTTGGAAATTATAACATTTTTCAAGTATAAATTACAAATGCACTTGGTAAACCATGAAAACATGTATTCATAGCATTGTACAGGCTCTTGATTTTACCCCCACATTGCGGGAACCAGCAGGATAGTTTTGCCCTATTTGATTAAGGATGACTTCTTTCTTATTGCCTTGTTCAGATGCTTGATCTCCTATTGGTTTTATCTCTGAAAATGGCTCCATGGGACTCTGTGTAATTTTCTGACCTGTCATTGACATCCGTTTCAAGAAGAAATTCTAGAAAAGAAACATAGAGATTTTAGTAAGTGAAACATTCACTTAGTTATTTACTGGCATCATTTTTAAGAAGTATAAACATCATTTCAGGGCCCGGCAGGATGGCTCAGTGGTCTAAAGGCCCTACTTGGGGAAGCTTGGGAGGCTTCAGGGACCACGGCTTCAGGGACCGCGGTTCGATCCCTGGCACCACATGCTGCGCCAGCCCTGTTCTCAGGGCGGGCTGAGCCAGCCATAAAAATGAGTGAATAAACAAACAAAGGTTCTGAAACAAGAAAAAAAACATCATTTCATCATATTTTTATGGGACACAAGTACAATTGCACATTCTTAGCATTCATTAGTCTTTTTCCCTTTTACCAAAACACAGACATGACTCCACCCCCCCAAAAAAAACATTTCAGGATCTAAGAAATATCAATGATATCTTGACAATATATAATAACTTTCCTTCAAACTCCAAATTTAGTATTCTACTTTGTTGTATTGTTAAGAGAGGGGAAAAGAGAAAAATTAGGATATTACTGATTTTAGCATCTAAATATAACTAAGATGGTTCATTTGGGGGCATACCTGCTATCCCCAGTGTATCTCAGCTACACAGGCCTTCTATTATAATATTCTGGAGAAGGAGGGGACACCTCGCTACTTCTGTAGATCAGAGTTTCTGGCAAAAATGTTACTGTTCCCAAATGATCACCATGTGAGACTTGTGGTTCTGAGTAGGCAGCAGGAGATATCCAACCTGTGCTCAGGGGAGGCCACATGTATAGAATACAGGAAAAAGGTAAAGAAATGAGACTAACTTGAGAATTCTTAAGTATTGCTAGCAGGCAGAAAAGATAATATAAGAAAAGAGACTGAGGAATGGCAATGTGTAAGAAGCAGGCCAATGGTGGGTAGCCAGCACTGAGGATAGAGGTCAGCAGAAGCAAAATTGGGAAAGTGAGGCAGCTCAGAAGTCCGGGGAAAAACTATAGCAAGCTTACCTTCAGCCTTAAAAATGGAAGAACTAGAGGGAAAAGCTGTAACTCAAAAGTCAAGTGTCTAGAAAAAGGGTTTATGGGTTAACATGTAGGCATTCCTGTGCCTGCTATGTTGGAGAAATACACATCTTGAAAACATTCTGGCACTACAAAATACCAAGAAATGCTCAGTAAGTATGTGAATAGAATTTTATAGTGTATCAGTAGTCTCACAGAAAATTAAGGGAAACCCCTGTAGGCCAAAAAATGTGAAAGAAACAACCATCTTCAGCAGTGAGTGCTGACATGGCCTTTGTTACCCACATAATATAAACCCTTGGGTTTTAACAAATTCAGATCCACAAAATGTAGGAAATTGGGAGACTCCCTCCATGATGTAGGGCTTCTCTAAAGACTATGTCCTTAATGTAAGCGTACAGGAAACACTGGGAGATAACAACATACATGCTTTTCTTGTTTGGTGTTTTAGTGAAGAAAAATGTTTTGCTGAGGCTACTGTGAAGCTCATATTGCCAGTATAGGTAGAAAATCCTTAAGGGAGATTATTAACCTGAGGTAGTTCTTTAGCCACTTCAGAGATCACAGAGAGGCCAATAAATATCCTCTCTGTATAGACTCACTCTAACCTAGGCCTTACAGGATTTCCACAAAAAGTTTCTGGTTGAAAACAATCCAAATTTCAAAGCACATATGCACACAAGGCAGCATCAGCAAGTCATCATTAGCAAGTCATTCAGGAAACTCATAGTTTCAACTCTCAAACTGACATTGGAATTAAGAAATACTGAGCAGAAAATAAGTATGCTTACATTTATTTAAAGTACAAAACAAGATACTAAACTTGTTAAAGGACTAGGCTGATTTAAAAAAAGAATCAAAATAAAACTTCACTTAAAAGTGAAGAAGTATAATCATTAAAATTAAAACTCACTAAGTAAATTAAGTCTCAGTAAAATAAAATCCATAAAAGACCTGAAATGACCCAAATTATCACACAGTACAAAGATGTGAAGTTGATGTTAAAAGATGTGGACAGTAAAATGAATATTAGAGTTCAAAAGGAAACAAAAGCAATATTACAACATATAATGGATACTATTTTTTAAAACTATGAGTGATAAAGTCTCAGATTCACAATCAGAGTCATAATTAATTTCCATGGAGTTATAAAACAATTCATAGCTAGGCACCTGATAGTGAACAGAACATATCAAAGATAATCCAGCAATCTAAAAGGACAGCCAAGGAGGAACAGCATGTTAGACACAAATTTATAAGCAAATTATAACAAAGAAGTATTAACAGTAGTCATGGGAATAGATGGCAAAAAAAAAATAACTGCTATGGTCATGATATCAAATGAACAGAAACTTAAGGTATGAACTACCAACAGGCATCTATGGCAAGAGCTTCCAAAGGGTTTCTTCAGGAAGAGCAAGGAGCCAGAAAGGATGTCTGAGATATAAAAAGGAATGATGAATAAAGCGAATGATAGAAACACAAATAACATGCTTTGTGAAATTAAAAAAAAAATTAAAACACTGGGTATAATAACTTGTAAAATGAGAAGGAAAGAATATTAGAACAAAAAACTATTTTAAGATCCTACTATTAACTGGGAAAAAGGAACATTATTTTTAAATTTAAGGTATGCATGTGAAAATTCCAAAGGTACTGTTCAGCTGTGTAGGCTATTTACAAGGGATACATCTAAAACACAAGCAAAAACAAAACAGAAAAAAAATCTATTATTATACTTTTCTGCTGGATGGTTAAGACCAAATTAAAGCAAGTCCTATGTAACTAAAAATATAACTTTTCTATGTGACAAGATCAGTCAAATCCCCTCAAGATTTAGCCTCAAACCATGAAGTTGTAGATATGCCTTTATACTCTGAAAAACTACTGTGAAGACAACAATATACAATGTATTAATTATTGTAACTGTCCTGCTAACCTGTTTTGAAACGTCTCATTACTATTTCTTTCTCATTAAAATTAATCAAAATAAATAAAGATTTACTGGTCAAGTACTAACCAAAGGGAATTTAGCTTAGTGGAAAATGTGTAACATCAACCTAAAAGCATTTACATCAATTTTGGACCATAAAAATGGACACTAAAGGAAGCAAATTATGTGAATCACCACATGAGAAGTAGTAAGAACAATTTAATATTTTAATATTAACACCAAAATGAAAAATTTATTTCACTTACTTTTTTTGGTATCTTTATGTCTCTACTTGGTACTGATTCATTCACTTCCAGAGCCTCTGGAGAACGGTTCTTTTCACAATCATACAAGTTTCCTACAATTGAATATATTTTTAGAAATACTGTTGCAGTTAATGAGAAAAAGGAAAGACCTCATGATATCAGTGAAACTCTTTATCAACTATAGAGTTGTGAGGTAAACAAAAAAGTTTCCTGGTAAGAGTAGCAGATAGTGTCTACACTGCATATTTCCTGAAAAGTTGAGTTACAATTAAATGTCTGAAAAGATCTGACCAATAGTAAATCTTTAGGTGACCTATATCAAAATATAGCTGAAAGGTAATAGGAAATATTAGATAAATCTTATTATAAAAATATACATTATGTTTTAAGTTAGCCTAATTAAAGTTCAATCTTTTGCATTCAAATAAAGATGTTATTTTTCAGTATGTAGAATTAAATCAAATATGTAGTTGAGTAATTATCTTTAAAGTACATAATGAGGCATATATAATTTTTAAGTTTCACATAATTAACCATTTAAAATTTCTATTTAATTTCAATAAATGAATGAAAACTGGGGCACTAGGCCAATCCAAGTGTTCTAATTTGGGCAAATCATGATCCACAATGATCTCTAGAGATATGTTACAATTTGAGGTAAACAACTGACTTAATAATATTGACTGAACAAGGGTAGAAGTCATAAAAAAGCTGTTCTGAATCCCTGAACACTGACATATGAACACCCATGAATGGTGTGAATAATATGTATGGAAAAAAGTTGTGGTTGTTACAAAAGAGACAAGTCCATGTCACACTATTTCATACAATGAGGTCAGGGTCATGCGATGGTAAAATGTATAAAAAAAGAACATGCATGTGAGTTTATACTTCTATAATTACAGAATGGGTATGCATGCATATACACATGTATGAATGTATCTAGGCTTTTATAAAAGGATGTTTGTATGGTTTCTCTTAGAAACTCAAAACATAAATAAAAATAATGAAAAGATGACAGAAAACAAAAAGCCATTTCCTGACTTGTTGGAAATGGGAAAAAATATGAGGGGTATGGAGGAGGGGTAAAAGAATAGAAATGACCAAGATATGCTATGCATACGTACCAGTTCACAAAACAAATGTAATCATGATGTTTCATAAACACATTAATAAAACATTCAATATGTTCAAATTTTGATTAAATAAATTTCAAAGGAGAAAAACAGGCTTTCAAAGTGAAATGTGCTCATACCTTTTGGATTTTCATTGTATTCACGAACAACCTGTTCTTTTACTTTGGTTTTCTCTTCCTATACATAATAAAGAAACAATATGATAAAAGTGTGCTTGTTCTGTGCTAGAAAACAGTCTTGATTTTCAAGGAGGCTTCAAGAGCCTGCTTCTAGCTAATGATATACATATATAATAATTACATACTTTTGGGGGATAAAATGAGGACTGTTTGATGCTGACTGCTAATGCCCTTCTAGCTTAACATTCTATGGCTAAAAAGAACTGTATGATTCAAAAATTCTCCTCAAAAAAGATTTAGGAATATTAACTGGAATATGACTTGTCTTAATATTTTACAACTGGATAAATTGGTACTAAATGACTATTATATGAAAAGCTTTTAGGGACCACTCTAAAATGAATTCATAAATTCTCTGAACAGAACAGTTTTACCCTTCTGAAAGAAAAAGTACCTGCTAGAATATTTATTCCCTAGTGACAGTAAGAAACCTCAGAAATAGAAGAGACCAAAGAAAATAATGACCTGTGTAGACCAATAACATTTTATAAGTTAAAAAGACATCGTCACAAATGATACATGTCTCACAAGTACACATCAGTTGTCTACATTTGCAAAAAAGTAAGGACAAATATCGAATAAAGTTATATAAGATCTTTGCACAGAGCAAGGCTAACAGTGTTTTGTCCATTAAAAGGCATGACTGGGGGCCCAGCAGGAAGGCTCAGTGGTCTAAAGCACCTGCTTAGGAAAGCTTAGGCGGCTGCAGAGACCGTGGTTTGATCCCCGGCACCACGTGCTGCATCAGCCCTGCCCTCTGGGCAGGCTGAGCCGGCCATAAAAATAAATAAATAAACAAACAAAAGTTCTGAAACAAGAAAAAATAAAAATAAAAATAAATAATAAATAAAAGGCATGACTAGTCCATGTTCTGCATGAGAGATTCTAAAAGTGCAAAGGAATTAACACAAAGTCATTCAATCTTAAACATCACAATTCTGTGGTTTTTTTTAAGTTTATTTTTTTTCTTGTTTCAGAACCTTTGTTTGTTTATTCACTCATTTTTGTGGCCGGCTCAGCCTGCCCAGAGGGCAGGGCTGGCGCAGCATGTGGTGCCCGGGATCGAACCGCGGTCCCTGAAGCCACCAAAGCTTTCCCAAGCAGGTGCTTTAGACCACTGAGCCATCCCGCCAGGCCCCCTTTTTTTAAGTTTAACCAAACAACTTGAAACATACTGTGTCCTTGCCAGTAAAATAGCCAAATGGAGGAGACATATCTGGGTATTCATACCCTCCACTTTCAAGATGATCTTTGTTTCCTTGGTGACATATCCTCCTATTCTATGTATACTTTCAGCTATATTGCAACTATCACAAACTGATCACAACCTCAAATATTATTATGGCCAAATTTCATTGCCAATTTCTGGCCCCTGTAACTGGACTCTTAAATTTACACCTTTAACATTTAAATACCTGGTGCCCAACTTTGTTTTATGCCCCACTCAACGACATAATATCCTGGATCAGACCATTGACTCCCATTTGTGCCAGAAACAGAATGCTACCAAGCAGGGGGAAAAGTTCACTAGAGGCATTTGCTTGATTTATAAAAGCCAAAGGCACAGGAAATTGTGCACAGAAGTTATATGTCCCCCCAAAAGAAAGTAGAATCTGGATTCTTCACGGACGAAGGGACCTAATATGCTTTTCTTAGGCAGGATCTCGGGACTACTGCACCTATACTTATACCTTTTCGTCAGCAATAGCTGAGTCAACATCAATATTTTCTGACGTTTCTTTTCCATCATCAGCTACAGATTTCACCTCTTCTTTCTGATTTTTGGCATTAATGTCTTTATCCGAGTCTCCTTGCTGTATGTCTTCAATTTCTGAAAATTCTTGATCCTGTGGAAAAATTAATAATCAACAAAGAGTAAGATTTTCCTTGATCCTGCTGTCATAAATAACACATCAACTAAAACATGGAAAATGTTAAATCACATACAGAAGTTATAGAAATAAAATGTTGTGTAATCAATACTAAATATCAAGTCAAATACATTACCAAAGACTTCACACATGCTACTCAATGTCAATTACGAGGATTCCCAAAACTCTATTATAACTATGGCTAGGCCAAAATGGAAAACAAATTAATATGTTCTCTAAGATGTGTCTTAGGACTCCTTTTAAATTTGAGAGAAAAAGCTCTCTATTCTATTTACTTCAGCATTATAACACAATTGTGTCCATTATGTCTATTTTCTAAAACATAAAGATTTAGGATACTTCCAGAAGTAGAATTCACTGACATGTGTGAGGGTTAAGTACAACTATTTATATTCTAGGAAAAAGATATAAGGGCACTGACAGTTTAAATACTTTGCTCTTGGCTATTAAAAAGCAGAGGGAAAACCAAGCAGAGGCCAAACTTTAGCTGGCTACTATCTAGCCAGGTCAAATTATAAAACAACCTGTCTACACAGCTGACAGACTGAGAGTAAGTCATGTAATGATTATTAAATACTGGAAGAAAAAAGTTTTAGTTTTTATCCCATACTAACTGCTTTTTTTAAGTTATATTAGATAGGGTTAACCATTTACCAGTGACCTTTAAGATTTTATCTTTTTCCTGCGTGATTTTCCCTCTAGGTGACCTATAGTGTATATTGCAGAATGAAAAGCAAGGTTATTACATTAAAAACTTACGGTTAATAGATGCATTCACAGAAGTATGTAAATGGAAAAGCAAGTTAGAGTAATTCTGAGACAGAATTTCAGACTATGTACTTCTGTCTCATAGCAAGAGGGTCAGTCAGAGGGTTCCTAATGTAGTTCTTACCTGAAAAAATTAACTAATCTAGCACCTGGGTCAACTTCAAATGGGCATTAATGTTATCATTGCACAATATCATGCTATAATAAACAAGAAATTGATGTTTTACCTTATTTTAGCAATAAAATACACTACCTATAATGAACTATAATTTTACTAAGTGACAAAGAAAATCTGTCACAGAACTGATGGAAATACATCATTTTCTAAATTTGAGAAAGCTGTTAGAAAATGATATTTTTCATCAAAATTCACATGGCTTTTAGCACTATGCACTGAAAATTATTCTACATAAACCTAAACAAATACTTTAAATCACAGAAAGTACTTACCTTCAAATTGCAACATTTTAGGAGACTTTAGCAGAATACTGTGATTTTATAAAAAGAAAGGGTAAGTTTATGTACAATGTAATCATAAAGAGTTAGTCTGGAATGGTCAAGTATGTGTCTTATGTTAGGATCACAGAAAACAAGTCGTCTGTCTTCTCACAAAAGGCATTTGTTTAAAAAACCACAGTGAGCTGCAGTCTTTGGTCTGGCCCAGAGCAATACTTTTTATAGATCTTAATGGGGATTATCAAGAAAGTGCAAGCTGGGCATGGTGGCGCATGCCTGTAATACTAGCACTTGAGAGGCTGAGGCAGGAGAATCGGTGCAAGTTCGAGACCAGCCTGAGCTACAAAAGTGGGCTCACAGCCAGCCTGAACTGCATAGTGAGACTGTCTCAAACAGACCGAAAAAAAAAAAAGACATATTTCTTGTGAAGTTTCAGTTTTCTTAAGAATACAATCACAGCCGGGCGTGGTGGCGCACGCCTGTAATCCCAGCACTTGGGAGGCTGAGGCAGGAGGATCGGTGCGAGTTCGAGACCAGCCTGGGCTACAAAAGTGAGCTCAAGGCTAGCCTGAACTGCATAGGGAGACCCTGTCTCAAAAAGACAAAAAAAAAAAAAAAAAAAAAAAAAAAAAAAAAAAAGAATACAATCACAGGACTGGGTGTAGCTCAGTGGAACAGTGCTTGCCTACTATGCATGAGATATCAGGCTTTAGCCCCAGCCAGCACCTGCTCCCCCCCAATTAGATTGCATACTTTTAAGAAATAGAGATTGATATCAGAATTTGGCATAGTGTTTACCCTGAGAGAAGAAACAGAAAATGACTGGACGAGGTTGAACAAGAAACTTCTGGGGAGCTGATACTGTTTTTGCTTCATTTGGATGCTAGTTTGTTTGTTGAGTGCACTGAGTTTGTAATAAATACACTGAGCTATACATGTATGAGATACAGCTTTCTCTATGCATTATATTTTTTTAAAAAATAAAAGAACCCAAACTCAACAAAAATATAAAACATAAAAATTTATGCCACAATTCTGGACTTAGGATGGTTCAGTGTCATTTAGGTACAGAATATACTCCAAATAGGTTAATGTAGAATAAAAATTCATATCTAAGTTTTACTATGCAAGACAGTGTGTATTTTAAACTATAGTTTTTAGATGTTTGGCTTTGTTTTGTTTTTTTGGGACCATACCAGTTCATCTCTTAATTATACTAGAAATCATTACTAATGCAGCAGTGATGAATGGGAAGGACACAAAGTACAAAGGCTAACCACTGTTTTCTAAGCCTTGTTCTATCATTCATGACCTTAGCCTGGCACCTAATTAATGTATGTTATAGGCAAATGTGAAAATAACATTAGCAACATCTCATTCACAGTTAGTGTAAAGATTTAAGACCGCTTACAGAGAAAAAAATATCTTTTACTACATTATATTTGTACATAAATGACAATGTTTTCTCCATAAAAAAAAAAAAAACTAATGAGGAATACCTAGCATGCATTGA
>PVJA010041919.1:0-17638 GCA_004027025.1 Myocastor coypus | reverse complement strand
TTTTTTTTTTTTTTTTTTTTTTTTTTTTTTTTTTTTTTTTTTTTTTTTTTTTTTTTTTTTTTTTTTTTTTTTTGCGAGACCAGGATTCAAACTCACAACCTTGCACTTGCCAAGCAGGTACTTGGGCCACAGAGCTATCTCTCCAGCCCCATGACAATGAAATTTAAATCTTGTTTTGACTCAAGAGTTCTACACATCCTTACGGATACTCAACAAAGTGACCTCCCTTTTCCCATCTCCTGCGTAGGCCTTGAAGTACATACACTGATTTTGTAAAATATTGTCTGCAGATGCTCAACATCTCCTCCTTGAGATTCTCAGAAAATGTCAAGTGACCCACTCCCTACAATGGCAAACCAGAACTCAAGTTGAGGTTTGTTTGGAACTGAAGATGTTTTGATCAGCAAAATAAAGAATATATCATTTCTCCAGTAAAATTAATGAAGTAATTCCCTACTGTGCTTCTTACATAGTCTTGCACAAGACAAGTGCCTTAGAAATAAAGTTTCTAGGAAGACTCTAAAATTTTTTTTTGTTTTTTGGTTTGCTTATTCATTTAAGTCTTACTTAGTACCCAAATATGAGATAGGTTTTAGAACAAACTCATTTAAAAACTATTCATGATGAGACATAGTTCCTAAACCTTTATCAGAATGACACAATTCAAAAATCTTTTTTAAAATGTTCCAAAATACCTCAGTGACAAAAACTGACCTAACGTGAGACTATAATATAGTTTGTGTGAATATTTATATTTCATTGAAGAAACACCAGTATGTTTAGTTTGGGATGCTCTGAATATTATGCTTGATACAGTAATATATTTACCTTACTTCTGCTATAATATCCAAAAAACTTCTGAATTCTAAAATATATTTGACTCAGGAGTATTGGAGATCTTGGGTCCTATAAAATGTATAGTATTTATTAAGAACTTGATGGGGCTAGGGGGATAGCTCCATGGCACAAGTGCCTGCTTGGCAAGTGCAAGGTCATGAGTTTGAACCCCAGTCCCACAAAAAAAAAAAAAAAAAAAAAAAAGAACTTGACATTTCAAGAGCTACTCTAAAATTTTTATATTTGTTAAATCATTTTCATTAATTAGCATAATTCTGATATCCCCAAACTTGGCCATTTTCAAAAGAATATGCAATCTAAGCATGCTTGAATAAAACAAAGGGAAACCTATTTCATGTACTGTAGGCCACTGCAAAACTTTGACTCTCTCCCTATATCACCTGGAAGAACTCAGAGCTCTGAGACCCTCCTTCTTAAAAAAAAAAAAAAAAAAAAAAAAAACCTGGACTTGGTGAGCCTGCTATGTTTGGAGATAGATTTCAAGATCTTTAATCTGTATGGGAGGAGGCATTCACCTACATTCATTGACTCAGGCGCAGAGCAGAAAGTGAGGAAGCCTTCTTATGATAGATCCTAGTTTTCTCCAAGCCATGAAGTTATAAAAAGGGAGGGGGGAGAGAAAGTGAATTTTTAAAAATTTTAGATTATACTTTTATTTACAAAGAATCATAAGACAAATTCTGCTCTATAGCTCTGACCAGTTATTTTTAAACAATAAATATATATAGAATCTACATTAGGAAAATTATAAAATTAAACCTTGCCTGTTGAGAGGACTTTCTTTTTCCTTAGAATGCTAAATAAATACTTATTAGTTTCTAAGGATTGATGACTAATCATATTTGATTAACACTTAAATCCCTTTCTTGGTGCATAGATCTAAATCAAATCAATAGAAAGACTGGTTTTCATACTAGCTTGAACAGTTAAAAATTCCATTCTAATGACTATACATTATGTAGAAAAGGCTAAAGATAATATGTCACCATATTACACTGAATATGAGCTTATGAGCTTGACGTCTACAAATCACACTTGTTCTCTAGATTCATGAGCTATGTAAGCAAAAACTAACTAAAAAGCAACAAAAGGAATAATCACTCCTCTTGCTCTCTAATGCAATATAAAAGATAAGCAATTGCATACTTCAGGAAAGGGGCAGAACTATCCTTATTCATCTAATTCCATAGAAATAACACAAGCTCAGGGTGAAATACGTGTTTACCATACAATCCTTCACTTATAAAAAATAAAGATAAAGCATATTTTGTGTAGAAACCTCGGACTAATTTATTCACAAAAAATGATAAGAGATAATTTTGCTAACTCAGTATAAACCCTTATTTCCAGGTTTTTTATTGAATAAGAAAAAGTCTCAGAGTCAACTATGACTCCTACTAGCCATCAAAGAGCAAAGAACTTCCTTTTTTTGGTCTTTTTGAGACAGGGGCTTGCTATGCAGTTCAGGCTGGCCTTGAGGTCACTTTTGTAGCCCAGGCTGGCCTCAAACTCATATCAATCCTCCTGCCTCAGCCTCTCAAATGCTGGAATTACAGGCGTGCACCACCATACCCAGCGAAAGAACTTTTAGTATAATGTGGAAAATAAAGACATTTTTGTTTGATTCAATTCTGACAAATCTTAATATTTGGAAAGTAATGTTTAATCTGTTGTCACTGTTAGATTCTCCTGGACCAGATCCTGAGATGGAGATTTGTGTATAGAGGAGGGATCCTGTCACAACTGGTAAGGAAGTCAGAGAAGGCTAACAAAGAAAATAAATCCAAGAAGGTAAATTCTTGGGACAGCAACTTCCATCTGACTCCACAGATCTTTGGAGCAAGCCCTGAACACAGCAGTAGTGCTCTGCCTTCAAGCAAAGGAGGTAACCTTTCATCTCTCAAAGTGGTCACTCATTAGTAAAGCATGGCCCTGTGGGAGCATAGGCTCCCAAGCTCATCTAGCTTTCTGTGTTTGTGGGGAAAACTGTTCCAGAAGCCTCAGGACATTATTTTGAAGAAAGTTCTGGTAAAGAAAAAGTTCAAGAAAGCTGGGGAAGAGGAATAGAAGTGAAAGTGACCTAAGGGATCTTAGACAACAATGCCAGTGTCCACTATCAAGAGCTTCAGGCGGTAACATCAACAAGTTGCCAAAATTGGGCCTGTCCACATGGGTCCCTGAGTTGGTCATCTTTCCATTACCGAGACGAAATGATTAACATGTACAAATCAAAGAAGCAAAGGTTGAGGGCTGGGGAGATAGCTCAGTAGAATAAGCACTTGCCTGGCAAGTGCAAGGACCCGAGTTCAATTCCAGGTTCTGAGAAGAAGACGAAGACAAAGACAAAGAAGAAGAAAGAATCATGGTTCCAGAAGTTTCAGTTCACAGTTGGCTGATCTAACATGTAAACACTGTGGCAGAAGGGCATGATAGAAGAAACTGCTCACAGCATGGCAGCCAGGAAGCAGAGAGACTAAAGAGGAGCTAGAAATCAAGGAATGAGCTCGTCAAGCAACTCCCCTTCCTGGTATCTACTTCTGCTAGCCAGGCCCCACCTCCTAATAGCACATCCAGCATGATGATTAAATCACCGTCCTAAAGCCCCAGTACCAGATATATGACCTCTTTAGAGGATGTTTTGTATCCAAATCATAATAATCCCTTTACAGATATATGAATTTGGACAACTGCCCCTATACAAAACAAATTCAAAGAGCTAAGAGATACAGGTGAGAAACTTGATATAGCAGAGAAATAAGAAAAAAAATACCAACAAGGGTAGAAAGGATGGTTTCATATTATCCATATCGTCCATTTCCCAAGTCTTGGCAGTATAACACAGAGTGAGATACCATCCCGGTGAAGAAAGAAGACTCAAGTGAGTACCTCGCTTTACTCTGGACCCTAGCTTCAGACATATGATTTTGACCCCGGGTTCCAGATGAGAAGGCACAGACCCAAGGTCTAGGCCAGGGCCTCAGGATATAGGCTGTAGGCAAGTCTCATACTAGGCTGGTTCTTGTGGCCCCAGGCATCAGGGTGACCCAATGGAAATAAGCCCCAGTCCTTCTTTGGATGCACACAAGTCCCAGACTCCAGGCCAGGCCATTGTCCATAGGCTGGGTAAGGTCCAGGCTCAAACTAATACACCCATAGTTTGAGGATCATCCCAATAGACCTCAATGTCAAGCTGGTCCCCAAGGACCCATGCACCTAAGCAGCACTTATGGATCTGGCTTCTAACCCAGCCCCTTAAGACTGAAGGCCCAAGCCTGTCCATGATGAGTCAGGCTGTAGGCCTGTTTAGCCACCATAAACTTGGATTCAAGGCTCAAGTCAGTGCCAGGACAGCTGTGGTGGTCTATGGGCACAGTTTCTATGTGTGTCTCTATGAGCCACCGTCTGACACTCATAAACGACCCAAACTCCATGTTACCCTCTGTGAACCCAGACCCCAGGCTGTTCACCCAGATAACAGATCAGGCTTTCCAAGGGCTCCAGAAACAAATCTATCACAAATGCCAGAAGAGGGCCTATCAAGATGTGATAGTGAAGGGCATTCCCTGCAAAAGCCAGGCTGTAAACTCTGGCAGAGGTGTCTTCTTCAAATACGCACGCACCAATTCACATCCACAATGATCATGAATAACCAGGGAAATATGATGCTACCAAAAGAACGGCATGACAGTGGATTAAAGCATCTGCAAGCAGGCACAGGGGCCAAGGGTTCGATCCCCAGGGTGCTCTGAGATGGCAAGTCAGACTGGGTGTGGTGGTGCATGCCTGTAAATCCCAGATCTTTGGAGGCTGTAAAACAGGCAGAGCACAAGTCTGTTCTAGTAGTGAGACCCTAAACACCCTGTAGACCCTTCCCTAAAATACAAAACAAACAAACAAAAGAACAGCATGAGTAATTAAATCTGAAGAAATACAGATTTATAAACCCTCTGACAATTCAGAGTAATCAGGTTATAAAAGCTTAGTATGCTATAAGAGAGCACAGATGGACAAATGAAAACATGAAGCAGTATACAAACAAGATCAAAAAGTTCCATAAAGATTTGGAAACCACAGGAAAAAAACTAAATAGAAACCTGGACCTAAACAGCACAGTGACTGAAAAAAAAAAAAAAAAAAAAAAAAAAAAAAAAAAAAAAAAAAAAAAAAAAAAAAAAAAAAAAAAAAAAAAAAAAAAAAAAAAAAAAAAAAAAAAAAAAAAAAAAAAAAAAAAAAAAAAAAAAAAAAAAAAAAAAAAAAAAAAAAAAAAAAAAAAAAAAAAAAAAAAAAAAAAAAATGCCACAGGGAGCTACAATGGTAGACTCAAAGAGAAGCCACTGGATTTGAAAATGAGTCATTAGATATTACCCAGAAGAACAAAGAGAAAAGTCTATGACAGATACATAAAAGTTAAAGAGAAAAAGAGAAAGGAATCTTCAGAATAAGCACATCATTAACCCCCCCAAAAAATTAGAAATAAATGAAAAAATAATTAACAAAACAGCAGTACAGTGATATCTTAGTTCAAAAACTTGATTATTTCATGATTCTGGTCACAAACTGATTTGGACAAAAATTGAATCAAATGTACTAATTAGGTTTAATGTGGGCCTTAGAGGAAATTTGATTCAGGTACAATTTGGTTTGTGACTAGAATTGTAGAAAGAATTGAATTTACTACCATTGTAGTAAGTCTTTTAGTCAATCTTCTGTCACTATAACAAAATAACCAAGATAACAGGCTTATTTTGGTTCAAGGTTTTGGAGGTTCCAACTCATAATCAGATGGCCCAATTGCTTTGAGCCTCAGGCAAGCAAAATATCATGGTGGGAATGTGTACCAGAGCAAAACCTTTCACCTCATTGCCAGAAAGCAAAATAATAAACAAAGAGGGGCCAGGATCCTATTGTCCCCTTGAAGCAGATGGTCCCAGTGACCTCAAAAACTCTCCCAGGCCCAATTGCTCAAAGGTTTTACCATCTTCCCACAGCACCAACCTAGGGACCAAGCCCTTAGCTCATGGTCATGTGGTGGACATTAAAATTCAAACTATAGCAAGGTCTTTACCTGTCAACGGTTACTTTAAATGTAACTGGATTAAGTTATCCAGTCAACAGAGTAGCTATATCAATAAAGAAAAATAAGTCAACAACATTCTGCTTACAAGAGATATAATTTAGCTACCAGAGTACATATAGGTCGAGAGTGAAGGGATAGAAACAGATATTCCAAGCAAATGGTAACCAAAACAGTACAAAATCATCTATACCTAGATAAAATGGACTTTAAGCAAAAACTCATTATATGAGAATTTTAACATATAATGATTGAGCCAATTAACCAAGAAGATACAACACTTTATAAATATGTATGCACCTAACATCATAGCAACTAAATATTAGCAGAACTGGAGAAAGACATAGTAATATAATAATAATAAGTGACTTCAATATCCGAATTTAAAAAATGGACAGATTATGTAGACAGAAAATCAATAAGGAAAAGGCAGACATTCAGTAATGCTGGAGAACAAAGGACCTATTACATAAATACAGAACAATCTATATGAAAGCAGATTAAGCACGAATGCAGAGTGACCTAGGATAAATCATATGTTGGGCCATAAAATAAGTCTTAATAAATTTAAGATGCTTAAAATTCCACTGAATATGAATCTAATCAAAATGATATGAAGCTAAAAATAACTGAGGAGGGAAAATGAGACAATGTACAAATATGTGAAAAATACCATACCTGAGGAAAAAAATTCAGTGGTTGTCAACCTTTCTAATGCCGTGACCCCACAATACAGTTCCTCATGTTGCAGTGACCCCAAACCAAAAAATAATTTTGGTGACTACATCAAAACTGTAATTTTGTTACAGTTATGATTCGGAATGGCTTTATGTGACCCCTATGTTTTGATCATTCGACCCCCACTGGGGTCGCAACCCATAGGTTGAGAACTGCTGAAAGAGGTCAAAGAAGTAAAACAAAACTCTAAAGCAAGCAAAAATGGAAGCATGACATATCGAAATTTTTGAACTATAGTAAATGCAGTTCTATGAAGAATTTTTTTGTGATAAATGCTTACATTAAGAAAACAGATAATAAGCCGGGCGTGGTGGCGCACGCCTGTAATCCCAGCACTCGGGAGGCTGAGGCAGGAGGATCGGTGCGAGTTCGAGATCAGCCTGGGCTACAAAAGTGAGTTCAAGGCCAGCCTGAGCTGCATAGTGAGACCCTGTCTCAAAAGAGACAAAAAAAAAAAAAAAACAAAAAGAAAAAAGAAAACAGATAATAAATATCTCATATAAAATACCTAAGCTTATACCTCCAGAAACTGGAAAATAATTAACTAAGTCCAAAGTCAGCTGGGGAGATAACTCCGTGGCAAAAGTGCCTGCCTGGCAAGTGCAAAGTCGTGAGTTTGAACCCTGGTTCCACACACAAAAAAAAGTTCCTGGTAGAAGGAAATAAAGATCAGAGCAGACATAGTGACATATGGACTAAGGCAACAGTGTTTTAAAAAAAATCATTGAAATTAATAATTAATTATTTGATAAGCTAAACAAAATCAGTAAACTTTTACCTAAACTAATTCAGAAAAAAAGAGAATAGAATATATATAGTTTTGAATGAAAGAGGAGCCTTTTGTAATTTACACTAAAAGATAGAAAGATACAATTATACACAAATGAAATCACCTAGAAGAAATAGACAAATTTCTAGCAATATATGGCTTACCATGAATGACTCAAGAAATAAAAACAAATCAAAGCAGATTAATAACAAGGTGATTAAACTAGTAATCAAAAATATTTCAAAAAGACTATTTCAGGACCAGATAGCATTACTGGTAAATTCGAGTAAACATTTAAAGATTAGTTAGTAGCAACCCATCTAAAACTCTTCCAAAAAAGTTTCAAGAGTTGGGAATACTTTCAAACTCATTTTACAAGGCCTGCACCATCCTGCTACCAATGCCAGACAAGAACAGCATAAGAAAAAATTACATAAAAATTATTTTTTTTTTTTGTCTTTTTTTTTTTTTTTTTTTTTTTTTTTTTTTTTTTTTTTTTTTTTTTTTTGAGACAGGGTCTCACTATGCAGTTCAGGCTAGCCTTGAGCTCACTTTTGTAGCCCAAGCTGGTCTCGAACTCGCACCGATCCTCCTGCCTCAGCCTCCCGAGTGCTGGGATTACAGGTGTGAGCCACCACGCCTGGCAGCCACCACGCCCAGCTATTTTTAAAAAACTATCAAACTAAACTCAACAGCAGAGTGAAAGGATCATTCCCTACAATTAAGCAGGATTTATCCCTGCAATGTAAGGATGGTTAAACATGCACAATTCAGTAAATGCACTGATATATTTTTCAAATGAAGATAAAAATTGCATGATCATTTCAGTAGAGCAGGAAAAGTATTTGTGACCAAACTCAGCATCCTTTTATGACAGAACTTTCAAAGCACAGGAATCTAAGGAATATGCCTCAACAAAGTAAAGGTCACAACAGACAAGCCCATGGATAATGGCACTGTCAGTGCAGAGTAGTGAATTCTTATAATTTTGTGCAGTGTTGGCATCCATTTTGAATGCAAGTTTAATTTTTTAAATTCAGAATTTGGCTCAGTCACCCCTGACAGAGTGATGAGAGTCTTCACTTCTACTTCACACTGGAATGACTCGGATCTATAGTTAGAGCTAAGAATTCAGCGACATCTCTCCTGCCGAGCAGACTTGGCTTCCAACTTTCTCACGACTTCCTTTAAAAGCACGACTCATAGCACTCATAGTGTGTGCTATGGGAGCTGCCCCCCCCCCACTGTCCTGTGCCTTCCTCTATCCTTACCTCTCATGACCAAATGATTCCTGCGTGGAAGACTGCCAGCTCCTTGTCCAAGAGCTGCAAGGAAAGATCACTAAACTTGATTTCTACATCTAACTCATGTCTCTCTTTTGAAGAGTTCAGAGCTACTCCAATCTAGGCTTTCCTGAGATAATGGAGAGAAAACAAAGATGGAATCCCAGCACCAGAGGAATGGTTAGGAAGGCAGAAACAAGACAAATCAGACAAAAGCCACAAAGGTAGCTCTAGGATAAATTTTCTAAATAGAGAGCTCTTAGTCATAGAAGGGATAATTATGTGTTGGGCATCTGCTGGATGAAAGCTGTATCTTACAACAGGAACAGGATAGGGCCTGACAGATATCTCAGTGGACTACAGTGCCTGCTTAGGCAGAGCTCAGCGGTCCAGGCTTGATCCTTGGCATGTAGTGTCAGGCCCACCTGCGGGGCACGCTGAGATGGGGCTAAGACTGGGCGAGGTGGTGAGCACCTGTAATCCCAGCTCTTGGGAGGCTGAAAACAGGAGGATCACTAAGAGTCCTGTGTACCCTGTAGACCCTGTACCAAATACATAGAAAAAGAAAGAAAGAACAAGATTAAACATGCATGTCGAGATCCCTTTCATTATCCATTTGGGCAGGACTGTTTTCTGCTAGTAGCCCTCAAAATATGGTGAAAGGTGAAAGACAAGGATGCTTATTCTCACCACTTCTATTCGGCATAGTACTGGGAGGCAAAGCCAGAGCAATGCACCAAGAACTGAAAAACAAAGGCACCTACAACGAAGAGGGAAAGGTCAAATTGTCTCTGATGACATGGTCTTACATGCAGAAAACTAAATATACTACTAAAAATCCGTAAGAATAGATGACTTCAATAAATTTATAAGACACAAGAATCAACATAAAAATTTATCATGCTTATACAGAATACCAGTGAACTATGTGAAACATAAATTGAAAAAATGATTCTATCATATTTGAAATAGTAGCAAAAAACATGACAACATTTAATGAAGGAGGTAAGAGATTCTATAGTAATTAAAACTATGAAGCAATGATGACACAAATAAATGAAATAGTATGGATTAGAGGAATCAATTATTAAATCATTTGCATACTATTGTTTAAATGTCTTACCATGATCTGCATTTTCAATGTAATTTCTATCAAATTACATTCTGTGTCCTTTTTCACAGAAATAGAAAAAAATGTAAGATTTGTATAAAACCAAAACACTATCCCATACAGCAAAAGCAATCTTGAAAAAGAACAAAGCTGGGACATAATACTTGTTGATTTCAAATAATATAATAAAGTTATAGAAATTGAAATAGTATGCATCTCAGCTACTCTTCTCTCATTGCTGGGACAAATACCTGACACCCAAAAGGAAGGAAGGAAAGGTTTATTTAGCTCACAGTTACTGGGGGTTTCAGTACTCTGTCGGCTCCAAGGCAGAGCAGCACATGGCTGAAGGCAACCTGTCATGATAGTGCCAAGAACAGAGAGCAAAGAGAGTACTAGCAGCTCAGGCAGCTCAGGCAGCTCACTGGCCTCTCTCGCCTCCTTAAATTGTAATGCAGATTACCTGCCCCAGGGCAGGTGCAGCATCCACACCCACAGTGACCAATCACGGACTCCAGAAGCTGCCCTGGGACTGCATGAGGCTTTGGGGAGACAACTAGACCCAAACCACAACAGTATGGCACTGGCATTAAAAGCAGTATATAAACCAATGAAAGGGCTGGGTATATAGTTTAGCAGCAGAGCGCCTGCCTGGCAGGCACCGGGTCTTGAGTTTTTTATTCTCAGTACAAAAGAAAAAAGAAACAAAATGTGTAGCTAAGAAATGGTTCCAAAAGTTCCAACAATACACAACAGAAAAAAGGATCGTCTCGGGAAAGGGGGACAACAAACAAAAGAATGAAATTGGACCTTTATGCTATGGACAAAAAATTGAAGACTTCAAGGACTGAAGACTTACATATAAAATCTGAAGCTATCCTATAGTTCTTACAGGAGGGAAAGATGTGGAGAAAAAGGGAACCCTGGGGCAACATATACAGTGTTAGTGGGAAAGTAGATTGGAGCAGCCACTATGGGAGACGGTATGAAAGTTGTCAAATGATTAAAAGTAGAGCTATTGGGGCTGGGGAGATAGCTCTGTGGCACAAGTGCCTGACTGGCAAGTGCAAGGTCGTAAGTTCGAACCACGATCCTGAAAAAAAAAAATGGTGGAACTATTACATAATTTAGCAGTTATACTTGCGAGTGTATACCCTCAGAAAATAAATCGTGAAGAGATGTCTGCACCACAGTAATCATTGTGGCATTATTAATAACAGAAACAACCTGTCTGTTGATAGATAAATGGCAAAAAAGGAGAGGAAAAATTATTCAACCTTCAAAACCAAGAAAATCTTGTCATTTGCAGCCATATGGATGAACTGGAAAGATATCATGCTAGCTAAAACAAAAGAGATGCAGAACCACAGTAAGGTAAATACTGTGCCATCTTATAGGTTTGTAAAGTCTTTTCTTTTCAAAAAAAATTTTAAACCAATCTCCAGACATGGTATTGAAAACATACTGAATTTTCAGCTACAGGATGAGTTCTACAGAGCCAATGGGTAGTGTGGTGCCTAGAGTAAATGGTAATATATTGTGTATTAAAATGTCCTAAGCAGTTTTCAAGTTTCTTAACACACTCATGAAAGGTAACTAGGTCAGGTGATAAATATGTTATTGTAGTAAACATTTCATTAAGCATACTTATATTAAAAAATCAACACTGTTGTCTTACTCTTCTATCATTGCTGGGACAAATATCCAACACTCAAAATGCAGGAAGGAAAGGTTTATTTACAGTTACTGGAGGTTTCAGCCCATATTTGGCTGGCCCAAGGCTGAGTGGATCAGGACAGAGAGCATCCAGTTCATAGCGGCGGAACAGCAACAAAATGGTGACAGAGGCAACCATCCAAACACAGCAGCAAAGCAACAGCTCTAGTCTGTCTGTCTGTCTCTCTTTATATTACATTCAGGCTCTCCGCCTTAGCCCCTGCCCTAGACTACACCCATAATCCCAGAAGTACTTTGACCCATAATCACATCAGTACTAAAACCTATAATCCCAGGGATGATGGATCAAGTTTCAAACTCTAGTAGTCCCCGCCCCCTGACTCATGAGGCTTTGGGGGGACAACTAGACATAAACCATAACAATTGTAATCTAAGCTGGAAACATGGTATTACATATCTCTTAAAGTTCTTTTTAAATTTTTATTTTTGTGAAAGAATTCATATATTATTTTCAATTCTTTTCCTATATTAAATATATCCCAAATTCACTATAGTTACATTGGCTGCTATACATATAGGTAGTATTTTTTCAGTTAGATTTTCCTTCATTTCAAGAAATTTGCCTATAAATTTGCATTATTTTTATTAGAATTATATATAAACAGACTAAAAACATAAAAACTAAAAAAGCCTAAGAAAAAAATTTTCATAAGCACAAATTATATTTTATTGAATGTATTTCTAAATAGAAGAATATAATTTTAATCAAATGGAATGATACACAGGAATCAAAGTCACAACCACCAGAGATACAGCGTCGTGCCTCTGAGCTGTATCCCTGGCCCTCACTCAGGCATTTTTCACTTGCTTTTTTCACTCAGCAATATGTCAAAGATGCATTTGCATGCCAATAAGTACTGAGCTACATTAGATTAAATGACCCAAACTGGTTCAGTGTGTGTATACATGTACAAGTTACCTAATGAGTGTCCTGCTGATGGATATTTAGGACACTTTGACTTTTCTACCTTAAAAGCAGTCTTATAAGAAGCCAACAGGTACTTAGGCCTTTTGACTTTTGTATAATTTTCTGACAGGAGAAGTATCTAAGAGTAGGAAGATCACGTCAAAAAATGTGACATTTCACAAGCTGCTAACCTGTGTTGCAGTATCAACCCTAGTGTGCAACATCCATCCCCTACTGAATGGATAACCCCAAATGTGACTTCTAAAAACTTCATCTATCGAAAACTCGAGACATTTTTCTTTATTTTTTCTGTCACAGTTCTCATTTAAATACAAGAGACTCTGAGAATTGAAATATACAATTCTTAGCAAAATTTGTGCTCCACAAGTTTTAAATTCTGAGGTAGTCAAGAGATGATATATTCAGGCTTCAAGAAAAATAAAAATTGATTACTCTGTGCACCACTATCTCCATGGAAAAAATTTAAAATGTATTCACTGTGGGAATATTAATTTTCTTGTTAGTAATAGAAGTTGAAAATGAACATAAAATGTAGAACTATTAATTTTAGAAAAGGTACATCATCGGTTATAAATTGTTCAGGACAAAAGCTTTTATTAAAGGAAAAGAATTACTGTGTGACAATATTGGAAGTGAATATCATTCATCTAAGTTTAATGAAGCTAGGTTTGCAGAATTGAAACAGATCCTAAAATTTGATGATTTATGCAGGATAGAAAATCTAGTCCAAGGACCAGCCAAATAGCTCAGCGGATTAAAGCACCTGCAAGCAGGCCAGGCAGGCCCCACCCCTAGAGGCAGCAATTGAGACTGGGCGTGGTGGCAGTCACCCTTAATCGCAGCTCTTGGGAGGCTGTAGACAGACAGATCACTAAGAGTCCTATCTAGTAGCGAGATCCTGAACACCCTGTAGACCCTTCCCCCCAAAAAAGAAAGAAAGAAAGCCTCATCCAGAGGCTTGACATGGGGAAGGCCACGCCTGGGGAAGGAAAAGCTAAGGACTTTGCTGTAGACATCAAAGAGGCATCTGGCTTCTAATCACAGGACTGACTTGGGAGTAAAATGTATGATGGCTCCTCCTGGCTGGCGTCAACAGCTCTGGGTCTGCCATTTGTAGCAACCTGCACTCGCCAGGGACTCTGGTGACAGTGCTGGCGTGGTTTGCAGCACCTCTCTTTCTTCTAAAGACCAAGAAAGAACACGTACATTAAGGACTACATGGAATTCACAGGAAGGTGACTGTCTTCAGAGGATCCCTCTGAAAACCAACAGGAAAGCCCTTAATGTATTTCTTTTGCTATGGATAATTTACAGACACCAACCTTCCTCGTTCACGTTATGTATCCATAATGTATGCAACACCTTTACTCTTTCCCTCTGTAAATCCTATATTATTATTCATGCATCTCACTTCCATAAATTTTTATTGAGTACCTATTATACATTAGAAATCATTCTTAGCGCTGAGGGTATAACAGTGAATATAGCAAATTCTCTTTGCCAAAGAAGCTTAAATTCTAGGTAAGAAGGTAGACAAAAAGCATGCAGATATTCAGTAGCAATCTCAGCTTACTAAGGAAAAACAGCAGGTAAAGGAAAAACAACAGGGAAGGTGGCGGGCGTGCTACCCGGAAGCCATTTTCCGGGGGAGGGTCTTTGGAGAGGCCATAGCTGAGCAGAAACTAAAGACAGGAGGAGCTGCCCATATAACATTTAAAGGAAGAAAGAAAACTTCCAGGCAAAGCCAAAGGTGAGATGAGAAGCCACAAAATTTTTAAAGAATTATTCTGTTATGTAAGGGAGCCATTGACTATATGGAAAAGATTGAAGAAATTTTAAATTTTTTACTTATATATTTATTTGTTACAGGGTCTTGCTATGCAGCTCGCACTTGTAGTGATCCTCCACTCTCAGCCTCTCCAACACTGAGATTACAGGCAGGCGCCACCATGGCCTGGTTTCGGTGGCTGGCTTGGGGTGCCCATGGGTGGAGCTGGCACAGCATGTGGTGCTAGGCATCGAACCCAGGTCCTCGTGCTTGCCAGGTAGCTGCTTCGATGGCCAAGATTCTACATTGTTGAGTGAGCAGGAGTAGAAGAATCCATCACAATAGTAACAGCCTGGTGTTAGATATCTTGAGCTTATTTATTTATTTTACTAATAGCCACAAACAACATTAATTTTATGTTCATTTATTTTATGCTTAATTTATTCCCATGCCGTAAGATTTTGTTTCTTCAGTTTCTTCTGTGCAACCTCCTCCTCTGGCCTAGGAACAGTTTATTCCTTTTCAGTAAGGATTATCTCTATATGCCAGGGGGAGCTCATATATGGGTTAATCTGGCCATGAGCTCTGTAAGTCCAGTGGGCATCTTGGGTGCTTTGTTCACTTGGATATGTTCAATAATCAGAGAATCTACATGTAAACCCTTAAGTTCAGCACTACTTGCTGCATTTTTAAGCATGGGCAGGAAAAACTGCAGGATTCTTTTTGGTCCACTGGCCCTGTATCCAGCCCCACTGTTTGGCCTGGGCACATCTACCAACTCTACCATTGCGACACTGGAATGGCACATACTGCTTCTTTAATGTGACATCCTACAGATACTTGGTGGCCTTTTGGATATGCATACCCTTGATAGTCTTGGCAGTTTCACACATGTGCTTAAAGTGAATGCAAAGATTTAAGCCTCTTGATTTGCATGATTTTTGTGGGGTTGTCTGGGTCAAGAGAGTAGCAAACCATTTTCACAGGAAGCCTCAGGCCACTCACAGGAGGAGGATATGTTGAGTTTAAAATGATACTTAAACTACAAAGTTACTGGGATAAAAGCAGCACAGTACTGCAGAAAACAGACCTGATATCAGTGGAGCAGGTTGGAGGGTGCAGAAACAACTTACACCATTTCAACCAACTTCACCCCATCTAGTAATGAATATTTCATTACCACCAATGACCCTAAGCAGCTTCCTCTGTGGCCAGTAGAAATTCAACTTGATGATAATAAATATCAGTTTCCCTCTAAATTCTACCCACCAGTCTCAGCTTCATCCTTACAAACCAGTATTTATCCAGAAATACAGAAAGGAAGTCTCAAATTTCTGTGAAATTTATTCAACTATTCAAGCTATCCTCAGTTAAACTGAGCATGTCACAAGGAAATAAAGTAACAAAGTACAGTACAATTTGAAGATTCACAGATATTTATATATATTCATTTATAGATTTTTAAGGCCCCTTTTTATGTTACTGTTGTAACTCTGGCGAAATAAGAGATTTGTCTATAGCATACTAAGTAATGTATTGTAACCTTCATTTAGTTGTTTTTTTTGGTGGGCTAAATCGATCACTCTATGAAAGTATAGTGTGTATGTTCTACAAAACTCAGTTCTACATGCTGAGCCCTATTGTATCACCGCCATATTTTGAAGTCAGAGAAGTATGAGTTCTCTGGTGTCCAGAGACAAAATGTCTTTAAGAGCTGCAATCCAACAATGAGCATCTTGGGCTGGGGATGTAGCTCAGTGGCGCAGCGCCTGCCTAGCAAGTGCAAGGTCCAGAGTTCAATTCTTGGTACCAAAAAGCAAAATAGTAAAAAGACCAACAATGGGCATCTAGAAGGGAAACAGATTCTCTTCACTGGCACCCATGTCCAGTTGTCATCCTGCTCAAAGTGGTAGTGTGAGCTTGCCTCCTACTGGAGTAACCAAGGGTCCTAACCTAAATCAGAAGTTAACGTTGCTGTACTTCAAAATGGACAAATACTTTATAGTAGATTGGGCACCATTCGTTTGCATTGACCCTTTTTCAACTGTATCTCTAAGTTTGAATTTCAAGAGGTTCATGACAAAATAACCTATTGGTTTCTCCATAAACTAACAGAATCAGTATGTATAAAGTCTGGGAATTTATGTATTCATCTGGCTTTAAAAGATTGCCAAACATACAAAATAGACTTCTATTTTTAAAGTACTGTTTTTAAAGTACTGTAATAACGGACTGCAAATAAAATGCTCTAACCTGCTCATTTTCAGTAGACTGTAAAACGCCTCCATTTATTTATGTATTCAGCAAACATTTCTAGAGTTTACCATGGGTCATTACAGGGCCAGGCACTGTGAAATTCATTTTCCACCTGTTAAAAGGAAAAATAGGCTGCAAAATAGAGTGAAAAGTCAGAATCATAAAATGATCATTTTAGTGGCTATGTCCTGTGCAAGAGTATCCAACCATGGAAGCAGAATTGTTTTCTTAAATAATTGTTTTCTGTTACAACTTTAAAAAACAAAAAGTAAGCAATTTTTCCCTCATGGTTTAGGCCCTAAAATACACTAATATTTCAGTTTCCTAATGCTATATTCTATGCCACATACACATGACACCTGTTGAGTTGCTTAATTTTAAATGCAAATATTTACACATCTGCATCATTACATTTTGTTATGGATTCATAAAATGCTCAACTTGCAAAGTACTTAACTGAGTGCTAAGAAATTTTAGGGACTGGGGAGATAGCTCAGTAGAATAAGCACTTGCCTGGCAAGCACCAGGTCCTGAGTTCAATCCCCAATATCGCAAAATAATAATAATAATAATAATAATAACAACAACAACAACAATAATAAGCTTAATTGAGTACCTGCATCTATTTCAGTTTCCACAGTAAAAATGGGAATGAGAAAAGCACTGGAGAGAGTCACAAGACCATGTTGCTCTCACAGTTTTTATAGACAGCAGCTGTTGTACCAGGATCCCCACCATTCCCCCCCCCCCCCCCCAAACCAACATGTCCTGGCAGGGCTTCAGGCTGAGCTACTATCCTTCTGCAAATCAGAATTTCACATGACCCCACTAACCACAGGGTCACTCTCTATGGACAACTTCAAGCTTATTTACTACAAATATCAGAAATAACTAGATTTAAAAAAAATTATTCTGACCCACAAAGTGAAATGATCAAAAACAACAGAAATAATTTTAGAAATGGTTTTGTTTGTCTCAGTACCTTTTTTAAAACCCTGAAAAAGCTTTTCAATGGCATTTTTCACAGAAAATCAACCAAGGTTCAGAAAGCTGAGGGAACAGGACCTCTGTGTTGGTCTTTGTTGAAGATATGCTATATTTCAAAATCCTTATGAG
>PVJA010041918.1:10000-17434 GCA_004027025.1 Myocastor coypus | reverse complement strand
TGGGACTGGGGTTCAAACTCACGACCTTGCACTTGCCCAGCAGGCACTTGTGCCTCGGAGCCATCTCCCCAGCTCCTAACATTACCAGTTTCACCGGTAACCTAATGCAATTATGGAACATTGGACTATGTATACAACTACTTCCTCTCAGTTCAAAGAGATGGTATTTTTTTTTCTTTCCTTACCAATATCGATTAGAAAATTTATCATGTCCACACCCTGTGCTCTGTATAACTATTATGAGGACAACAACATGCAATGTGTCAATTATTGCGAATGTACTACTAACGTGTTTTGAAACTATTATATTGTTATTTCTTATTAAGAGTAATAAAAAATACGAAAAAAATTTCAACAATCAGGAAACGCGTAAGTGTGCTGTGGCGACACCTGGTGGTAGCATATGCAATGTGCAGCGACCGTCGTAAAAGCTGATTTGGGATTCATTCTTGGAATAAAATTAAAGAATATAGAAATTTCGAGAACTATTCCAGAGCGTTAGTGATAACTACAGGGTGTAGGTGTGAACATAGGCGTGTACATGTGCATTTCACCTGGGCATTAATGGTAGGAATGGTCCAAGACACCCACAGAGAACCTGACGGTATAGCTCTGCAATGTATGTTCTAGATACAGGATCTCTAACCACTAGACCTCAGTTTTCTCATCTATGAAGTAGGCATATTTAGTTCCTTCAGGAGTAAGTGAAAAGCATTTTGTGGATGGCATGAATGTGTCACGATATACGGAAGCCAGCTGTCACTGGGATGCAGGGGATTGTTGTAATCAGTTCCTGGCCACCAGTGTGGAGGAATTCCTGGCCACTTACAGGTCAGACGCAGTATCTAGGCCTGGAACCCACAGACCCCTCCTATTCCTTAACGGTTTTATGTCACATGTCCAATCCCTGTGGGTCAAACTAGCAACTTCTGGGACAGTGTCTCTCAGCTGTCAATTCTCGCCCAGGGGACATTCAGCAACATCTAAAGACAGTGGTCCTCACCATGAGGGCGTGAGATGCGCCCAACAGCAGGACAGAGGCCAGGGTGGCTGCAAGACCTCCTCCTCCTCCTTGGACAGGCCTCAGGTGCACAGTCCGTGCGTGGCTCGCAATTCTCCTGCATGTTATATTACAATGCAACCTACAGGGGCTGGTAAGATAGCTCAGCAGTCTAAAGAGCCTACTTAGGCAACCACAGGGATGTGGTTCGATTCCTGCATCACATGCTGTGCCAGCCCCACCCTCAGGGCAGGCTGAGCAGGCCATAATATATATATATATACATCCAAGAGCTGGGCGTTGTGGTGCATGCCTGTAATCCCAGCACTCGGGAGGCTGAGGCAGGAGGATTGGTGCGAGTTTGAGACCAGCCTGGGCTACAACAGTGAACTCAAGGCCAGCCTGAACTGCACAGAGAGACCCTGTCTCAAAAAGACACACAGCCGGGCGTGGTGGCTCACGCCTGTAATCCCAGCACTTGGGAGGCTGAGGCAGGAGGATCGGTGCGAGTTCGAGACCAGCCTGGACTACAAAAGTGAACTCGAGGCCAGCCTGAACTGCACAGAGAGACCCTGTCTCAAAAAGACACACACACACACAAAAAAAAAAAAAAAAAACCACAACCTACAGCGCCATGTAGGTTGTCCTGTTCCTTCTCTTGCCTTCTAAGCAGGGAAAATGAAGCTGCCATGTCCAGAGCTTTTGCTGGAGAGCAGAGGAAGGACTCCGGGACGAGGATGCATGCACTTCCTCTAGGGCCAGAAAGTAAAGGCCGATTCCCAGGGAGAGAAGACGCGGCATGCGCTCTGCCAGTGCGGTTACAGTACAGCTGGGTGTTAAAGGGGCAGGGGCTCTCCCTTTGGCACGGCTCCTGCAAGAGTGAAGACCACTCTTAGCGATCAGACTGTCCACAGGAACCTGCAGAGCAGCTGCACATCAACGTGGAGCTCACTCTCCTCGGGAAGAAAAAGAGGCTCAGGGCTGACAAATGGTGGGGAAGCAAAGAGGAGGTGGAGACCGTCTACACAACCCGTGGCCAGGCGCAGAACGTGACCAAGGGGGCCTCGCTGGGCTTCCGTTCCAAGACGCAGTCTGCGTGAGAGCTCGCTTTCCCATCAATCTTGTTATCCCGACAATGGGTCTCTTGTCGGAATCCGGAATTTCTTGGATGAAAAAGTACATTCGCTGAGTTCGTGAGAGGGCAGGTGTTGCTTACTCAGTATCTCAAGCCCGGCAAGATGAGTTAAGCCTTGAAGGAAATGACACTGAACTTGTTTCTAATTCCAAGGCTCAGATTCAGCAAGCCACGGCTGTCAAAAACAAGGCTATCAGCCAGGCGTGGTGGCGCACCCCTGTAATCCCAGCACTTGGGAGGCTGAGGCAGGAGGATCAGTGCGAATTCAAGACCAGCCTGGGCTACAAAAGTGAGCTCAAGGCCAGCCTGAACTGCATAGCAAGATCGTGTCTCAAAAAGACCAAACAACAACAACAACAACAAAAAAAAAAAAAATACAATGCTATGTAAATAATTGATACATTGCTTAGAGACAATCACAAAGGGAAACGTCAGACACGTTCAGCACGCGCACAGCCTTTCCTCCTGCCTCAACTTCCCCAGTAGCTGGGTCTACAGGCTGCCTCTGTGCTTGGCAGACATCAATGTTTTGGTGTGAATACTTTTGTATCTTCTGTGGGATAAGAAGCAGAGCTCTCAGAACTCCCACGGGGCTCCCCGCACACATAATCTTCCCAAACAGGAGCTCGGAAACAACCCCTGGGCCAAATCAGAAATGTCACAGAAACAAAATATTCTCAGGATTCATCTGTTTTATTTTGTTTTATAGCAGGGTCTCTCAAGGTAGTCTAGGCTGGCCTTGAACACATAGCAATCCTCCTGCCTCAGCCTCCCACATGCTGCATAAGCGAGCCCCAGCACCCCTCAGCTCATGGTCTTGAACACTATTTCCTGCCCAAACCAAAGCGAAATGCACAGGTTGACCCCTGTCCTATCAAACCTTCCAGGTGAGGGATCACAAGGGCAGTGTAAAGAGGACTTAGGAGCCCCTTGGAAAACAAATCCACTTGCTGAACATGGGATCCTTCATGTGATAGGTTTTTTTCAGGAGTCCAGTACAGCAGAGAAACAGGCAGAAGGAAAAAGAGACAAAGGCTGCATTATCTTTGAGAACACAGAGAGAATCTGAGGAAGAGGAGGCATTCCCTGCATTGGGACGAAGGGAGGCTGAGGCTTTTATGGCCTTTCACCAGGGGTGGGGTTTATATAGCTGAAGAGTTGATTAGGGGTCCTCCCTGAGGCGGAGGGAAGGGTGAAAGGAAATTGCACCCTGGACTGAGTTGGAGAAGAAGAGGGGAGGTGGCTTGGCACAGACGGGCTTTTATATGAAGGACTTCACCATATTAGCTGAGCACCGCAATGATCCGGCAATTGACCCTGGGGCCAGAGCCTACACTTCAGTAACCCCAGGGGATTGAAAGTGAGCAAATAACTTCAAATCCATTTTTGGAGGGCTCATGCTGGACTGAGCCCCGGACCCCGACACATGCAAGGTGCATGTGCCGCCCGCACCGTCCCTGTGCATCGCTGGTTACCTCTACCTCCCAAAGCTACAGGATCCCGCGTTGGGTGCCAGGGACCAATTCTTTATCTCAAAAACCCAGCAGATACCAAAGAACCAGATGCTTTTCTGTCCTACAGGAATTGTGTCGCTGATAACGCAAAGGTGGGTGGGAGGAGGCATGGCCAGGAAAATACTGCAGCTCGGACCGGAAAAGGCGGAGACCGTTAGGATCCCGTGGTTCCCCGTGAGTAAACTAGGCGCTTAGATCCTGGGCGTCAGTGTTCACTAAGGGTGGCTGCAGCGGCGCGGGGTTGCCACCCTGGCCCTCCAGAGACTGAGGCAGGAGGATGGGAGTTTCGGGGCAGTCCAAAGGAGACAACTGGGGGCGTGAGGCCGATCGGAGGCTGCGCTTCCCGACTCCGGATCATTTCTTGACAATATTTCAACAGATTTACTTAGTATTAAGACAGCCATGTAAAGGTTTAGATGTAACACGTTACTTTTTTCTTTTCTTTTCTTTTCTTTTTTTAGATAGGGTCTCACTATGCAGATTGGGCTGGCCTTGTGCTTTTATAACCCCCAGGCTGGTCTCAAACTCACAGTGATTCTCCCTGCCTCAGCCTCCCGAGTGCTGGGATTACAAACGTGCGCCACCACAACCAGTTCCGTAACACATGACTTTTAATATGACAGGATTTTATCTTGAATAGTTAGACTGAGCTAAGGTTTCTCTGACCTAGCCAGCAGTCTGCAATCAGCACAGCTTTCCACCCAGTTTCGGAAACAAGAGCCCCGGCCCAGCTACATCCCAGGCAGGAAAATCCCAGGCCACAGCCAGAGCTGGTGCCTGGGGGGAGGGAGGGTAGGGGGTCGGGGGTGGGGGCGCTCCAGTAGGTTCTCAGGCTGCAAACACTTTGAGGAATTGTGGGTTTTTGCCTAATCATTTCGACCTAAGTTGCAGTGTTATCAAAAGAAAGCAGGGGTGGTTTCTTCTTCATTAAATTCCTGCAGGGTTAAAAGCTGGGCGTGGTGGCGCATGCCTGTAATCCCAGCACTCAGAAGGCTGAGGCAGAAGGATCGGTGAGAGTTTGAGACCAGCCTGGGCTACAAAAGTGAGCTCAAGGCCAGCCTGAACTGCATAGCGAGACCCTGTCTCAAAAAAGACAAAAAAGGGGTTGGGGAAATAGCTCAGTAGAATAAGCACTTGCCTGGCAAAAGCAAGGACCTGAGTTCAATCCCCAGTCCTGCATTAAAAAATAAAAAATGAAAATAAAAAAAAATAAATAAATAAATAAAAGACACACACACACACACACACACACACACACACACACACACAAAGAGAGAATAGGCTTCCTCAGCCTTGGCACATAGCAGCCCCAGTGCAGGACGCCCAGGACCAGCTGCGCAGCCACAAGGCTGTGTCATCCATAGTCTTGGCATCGAGGAACAGGTCACAAGTCAGAGGACTTGGGTCCCCAACCCCCAGATACTAGATAAGGATGAGAAAAGGAGGAGGGGAAAAGCTTTGATTCCTCCTCCTCCTCCTCCTCTTCCTCCTCCTCCTCCTCCTCCTCCTCCTCTTCCTCCTCTTCCTCCTCCTCCTCCTCCTTCTTCTTCTCACTATGCAGCTCAGGCTGGCCTTGAGCTCACTTTCGTAGCCCAGGCTGGTCTCAAATTCACACCGATCCTCCTGCCTCAGCCTCCCAAGTGCTGGGATTACAGACGTGTGCCACCACTCCCGGCTATGAAAAGTGTTGATTCTGATTCTGACCCTAAAATCAAGTTGAGTTTTTTTAAATGGACCAGGACAGACATTCAATGTTCTGCAGAGGAAAGAACCACAAAGGCGTGCGGGTTGGGGATCAATGCAGGGGCGCTTCCAAGACGGGAGTGGATGTCGCTGGGCCGTGTGCAGCGGCTTCTCACATGCTGGCAAAAATTTATTTCTTGCCAGGAGTGTTGGCACATACCTATCAGCAGCAATTGGGAGACTGAGGCAGGGGAATCAGCCTGAGTCCAAAGCCTGTCCTAGCAACAAAAGCCAGGCCTCAAAAGTTTGGCCCAGTTTCAAAAAGCCAAACAACATCAAAAACCCAAAAGTATAGGCAGGTATGGTGACACACACCTATAATCCCAGCACTTGGAAGGCTGAGGCAGGAGGATCAGTGTGAGTTCGAGATCAGCCTGGGCTACAAAAGTGAGTTCAAGGCCAGCCTGAACTGCATAGCGAGACCCTGTCTCAAAAAGACAAAAAAAAAACCCAAGCAAAACAATCAAACAAAAAAACTCAAAAGCATTCTGTTGCTTGACCACTTGTTTAGTAATGGAAGGGTGCTTCCCTTAGGACGATTTATGAAGCTGTTTGGTTTTGGGCAATTACCTATCTCTGTGCTTTAGTTTCAAGCAAAATTCTTTTTTTTTTTTTTTTTTTTTTTTTTTTTTTTTTGTCTTTTTGAGACAGGGTCTCGCTATGCAGTTGAGGCTGGTCCTGCGCTCACTTTTGTAGCCCAGGCTGGTCTCGAACTCGCACCAATCCTCCTGCCTCAGCCTCCCAAGTGCTGGGATTACAGGCGTGAGCCACCACGCCCGGCAAAATTCTTAAAAATAACACAGCAACACAAACACACAGTGAAGGTTCGTGACCAGCTTTTACGCTTAAGACCTTTGAATCAATACCGTAACAAGAAATACTCGAGTTGGCCACAAGGGTGCGCAATTTGCTACCCAGTGAATCTGTGTGGTGCAGATCAAGGGCTTCTGTGGCGTAGCCAACATCTGGGGATAAAGATTATTTTGGGTCCTTACAGTCGGATCTCTGTCAGAGAGTGCCAATACGGGCAGATCTAATTTAAAAAGCTATGCCCCGCGCGTAAATAGAACACACTGTGCTTCCTCCTCCTGTGAAAATTAAATTTTAAGGCTGGGTGTGGTGGCACACACCTGCAGTCCCAGCACTCACCTGTAATCCCAGCACTTCGAGGCTGAGGCAGAAGGACTGGAATGAGTTTGAGAAAGCATCTCCTAACTGGGTTTCATTATGCAGTTAATTTAAGCCTGGCCTCCAATTTGCAGCAATCCTCCTACCCCCTTGAGGGCTAGGATTACAGGCACGCACCACCACCCCTGGCTAAGTTTTATTAACATATTGGCTTCCAGTTGTGCATGGTGGCACATGCTTGTAATCCCAGCACCCAGGAGGCTGAGGCAGAAAGATCATTGTGAATTCCAGAGCAGCCTGGGATACAAAGTGAACTCAAGGCCAGTCTGAACTGCTTAGCAAGACCCTGTCTCAAAAAAAGAAAAAAGAAGAAAGAAAGAAAGAAAGAAAAGACAACTGACTTCCAAATGGAAATGATATATTCAATTTCAAGTGAGCCATCCAAGCATGCCTCCCTCAAAATGCCAGGTGGTGGAGGTGGGGCCTATAACGATGCTATCAAGCATACATATGGAGGGGGGAACAAGGCAGCAGGTAAACAGAAATATCCTGAATCTGTGCCACAAGAACCCCAGGATAAGAGAAAGTGGAGAAAATTTCAGGCAGAGAAAATTGGACTTCAGGCTGGCAAGACTGCTCAGTGGTTTAAAGTGCCTGCTTAGCCGGGCGTGGTGGTTCGAGACCAGCCTGGGCTATAAAAGTGAGCTCAAGGCCAGCCTGAGCTGCATAGTGAGACCCTGTCTCAGAAAGACAAAAATAAATAAATAAATAAAATTTAAAAAATAAAATAAAGTGCCTGCTTAAGAAAACTTAGGCAACTACAGGGACCAAAGTTCGATCCCTGGCACCACATGCTCAGCAATTCTATACCCTAGGGTGTAGAGGACTCACCCCAGGATGGCTCATTGCTTGGA
>PVJA010041918.1:0-5000 GCA_004027025.1 Myocastor coypus | reverse complement strand
GCAACCTGCTTAGGCAAGCTCAGGAACCCTGCAGTTCTATGCCTGGCACCACATGCTGTGCCAGTCCCTACCCCAGGGCAGGCTGAGCCAGCAATCGAATCCGGGTGTGCCTGTAATCCCAGTTCTAGGGAGGCTAAAATCAGGAAGATCACCACGAGTCCAAGCTGCATCGTGAGGCCCTATAAGAACCAACCACATAAAAATAAAAATTTTATTTTCTTGTTTCAGAACTTTTGTTTGTTTATTTATTTTTATGGCCGGCTCAGCCTGCCCAGGGGGCAGGGCTGGTGCAGCATGTGGTGCCGAAGATTGAACCGCAGTCCCTGCAGCCGCCTAAACTTTCCTAAGCAGGTGCTTTAGACCACTGAGCCATCCTGCCGGGCCCCATATTTATTAAATATTTTATTATTGAGCTGGGTGTGGTGACACATGCCTGTAATCCCAGCACTTGGGAGGCTGAGGCAGGAGGATCATGTGAGTTCAAGACCAGCCTGGGCTACAAAAGTGACCTCAAGGCCAGGTTGAACTACATAGAGAAACCCTGTCTCAAAAAAACTAAATAAATAAATAAATAAATAAATATTTTATTATTTTAACTTTTATTTAAAATATTTCATTATTTAAACTTATACTTATTATTTGAATTATTATTTAAAGAAAATTTTTTTTTTGGCAGAACCAGGGATTGAACTCAGGTCCTTGTGCTTGCCAAGCAAACGCTTATGCTACTGAACTATCTCCCCCACCCCAACTACATTTTAAAAAAGTATAAATAAATGCTGTACAGTGCTTATTTAGTTCATCTCCTTCCATCAGGAGGGCGGACCTCAGCTTTTATCGCTTGACTTTATTTTCTAAATCCCCTCGTTGTTTCTCCTCAGGATCACAATAGCTGCACAGATTGTGACACCCAGGGAGCTTAACTAGACACAAATTCCTGGGCTTCACTTGAGACTGGCTGAACTAAAGCCTGTGTCTCCCCACAAAGCCCCAGGTAATGTGTATGCGCAAAACAAGTTTAAGAAGCAGGTGTGGCCCCAGCACTCAGAAGGCCAAAGCAGGAGGATCCCTGGGAGTTCAAGGCCAGCCTGGGGTAGGAAGGGAGTTCAAGGCCAGCCTCAACTGCATAATGAAACCCTGTCTCAAAAACACCAATAAATAAATAAGGTAACACTATTGGCAATTTTGTAAAATATAAAATTCACTTCCTGGGATATCTTAACATTGTGAAGTGGCTATAAAGTCTTCTCATTGTGTACCTTCTTGGGGGTTAAGGAATGTTGAGACAGGGTCTCCATATGTCATTGAGGCTGGCTTCAAGCTCATTTGGTAGGACACACAGCCATTCTCCTGCCCCCACCTCCTGGAGCTGGGGTCATAGCTGCACGCCACCTGGCTCATCTTCGACTCATGCTTCCAATTTCTGTATTTAGCTCCGGGCAAAGCAGCAACACGTGGTGGACCAGCAAAGGTGAGCTGGCTGAGCACTTGGGAGGACAGCAGCTGAGTCACAGGACATTCTCGTCCTCCGCTTACCTGGAAAATGCTGCATTGTTCTCCTTAGGGATCACAGGCGCCAGAATAGGGCCCAGCCGAGGGTAGCTCCCTGGAAGAGCACCGGCTTGGTGTGCATGAGGCTGCGGGCCATCCTCAGCAAGGTGAAAACCTGGGTTCCTATCTCTAGCCCCATTCACCTGTCTGTCTGTCTGTCTGTCTGTCTGTCTGTCTATCATCTACCTATCTCTCTATCAGCAACACAGAACAGTGAGGGAAACAGAACAATATCTCACTGATATAACTTATATTTCCCTGTTATCCTCATCTTAGGAAACCCTGCAATGGTTCCAAATGATACAGTCGCCTAACACACTATCTTCTCGTAGCTTTATACTTATTGCCCAAGACTACACTCAACAAAGGTCCAAACTTTGAAACACAGGTATCTAGCCGGGCCTGGCGTCACATCTCTGTTATCCCAGCACTTGGGAGAGAGGCTGAGGCAGAAGAATCAGTGTAAGTTTGAGACCAGCTTGAGCTACAAAAATGAGCTCTCAAGGCCAGCCTGAACTGCACAGCAAGACCCTGTCTCAAAAAGACAAAAAAAAAAGAAAGTGTTAATATTAATTGTTTGATCAATCTTATATACCTATATCTATTAATCTAAACTGATCTGATGATGAAAATATGTAATATAACCATTGTTAAATTTAAATTATTATTTTTTTTTCTTGTTCCAGAACTTTTGTTTGTTTATTTATTTATTTTTGTGGCCGGCTCAGCCTGCCCTGAGGGCAGGGCTGGCACAGCATGTGCTGCCGGGAGATCGAACTGTGGTCCCTGCAGCCACCCAAGCTTTCCTAAGCAGGCACTTTAGACCCCTGAGCCATCCCGCAGGGCCCTTGGTAAATTTAAATTTAAAAAAAAGATGGGGACTGGGGAGATAGCTCTGTGGCACAAGTGCCTGCCTGACAAGTGCAAGGTCATGAGTTCGAACTCCAGTCCTGCAAAAACAAACAAAAAGAATACGGATATCTAATATGGGCATCTGGAGATATATTATTTATATATTTATATAATGTATAATACACCATATTATATTATAATAATTGTATGTATAATTATATTATGGACTATATATTTATAGTGTATATATTTGGGGCAGCCTCTCCCACCATTGCAGAAGGCAAGCAGACATCAGACTGCTCTGGGGACCTGGGGAGTCTGGCCCATGTCCACTACTAGTGTGAGAGCTCTACTGATCTGCAGTGGCCTATCCCGCTACCACAGAAAGCAGGCAGAACTGGACAGCTACAGGCAGCTACAGATACCTGGTGAGTCGTGCTCTGACCTTACAGCCATTGTGAGAGGCTTGTAGAGCTTTGGCCTGCCCCCTTCATCCTTGGAGTCTTCCTGAGCAATAGTTCACCTCTGCTTCACCATGGCAGAAGGCATGGGAACCCCCACAGCAGAAGCTTTCTCGAGTCTGCCAACACCCCGCTGTCTCAGGAGCCTTGCTCACCCAAGGCTCCGCCTCCCTCCCGTCACTACTGAATGTGGATGAACATCAGGAGCTTCAAAAATGTCAAAACAAAGGAGCAAAATGCAATCTCAGATCTCCATCCCACCCAGAACTAGTCCAGGAGACAAGGACAAGGAAAAACTTAGAAGTTACATACCTGAAATTTCTGAAAAGATAGCAACTGAAGTAAAGAAACAAGTACATCGGGCTGAAGACAAAATCAGACCAGAAATAATCTCTCAGGTAAAAAATGCAATGATGGCCAGGGAGATAGCTCAGTGGCACAAGTGCCTGCCTGGCAAGTACAAGGTCCTGAGTTAGATCCCTGGTTCAAAAAAAAAAAAAGAAATGATGACAATCATGAAAGAATTGCTGAACACATCTAAAGAAGGCATAGCTGAAAGGATAGAAGGGAATAGAAAAATGATTAATGGAAACATTGAATGAATGATACAGGAAAGAACAGAAATGCATGAAATAGACTCAAACAGATATCCAGGAAATTAAGAATTCCATTGAAAGCTGGAAAAACCTCTTGAAGAAAACTGAAGATATGGGGCTGGTGAGATGTCTCAGTGGTCTAAAGCACCTGCCTAGGCAAGTTTAGGCAGATGCAGGGACCATGGGTTCAATCCCTGTCACCACATGCTGTGCCAGCCTCAGGGTAGGCTGAGTCAGCCATAATACAAAAAAAAAAAAAAAGAAAGAAAGAAAACTGAAGATAGGCTTTCACAACTTGAAGACAAGGGGCTGAGGAGATAGCTCAGTAGAATAAACTCTTGCCTGACAAGCATAAGGGCCTGAGTTCAGTCTCTGGTTACACACACACACAAAAAAACAAAACTTGAAGACAGCATTGAAGCTAATTAATATGAAAGGAAAGATCACTTAAAAATAACAAGAAACCAATAAATAACAATTCAGCTGCTATAAGATGATGCAAAGAAAATAATATAAGGCAAATAGGTGTCAATGTGACAGCAGGAGTCAGCACAGATGACAGAAAAAGATTATTTGCAGAAGTATTAGCACAAAATTTCCCAGGCATGGAAAAAAAATATGACACATAGATAAGTGAGGTATATAGAACTCCAGTTATCCATAATCAAAATAAATCTACACCCAGACACATAATAATTAAGATCCAAGAAATGCAGTTCAGGCTGGCCTTGAGCTCACTTTTGTAGTCCAGGCTGGTCTCAAATTCATACTGATCCTCCTGCCTCAGCCTCCCAAGTGCTGGGATTAAAGAGACCTCTAAGTTTAATAACCAAATGCAGAGCTGGGCGTGGTGGTTCACGCCTGTAATCCCAGCACTTGGGAGGCTGAGGCAGGAGGATCAGTGCAAGTTCAAGACCAGCCTGGGCTACAAAAGTGAGCTCAAGGCCAGCCTCAACTGCATAGCGAGACCCTGTCTCAAAAAGACAAAAAAGAAAATAGAAAGATATTCCTTGACTCTGGATAGGAAAAACCAATCTTGTGAAAATGACCATACTCTGAAAACTGTTACACATACTCAATGTAATTCCCATAAAAATATCATTAGTATATGTCACAAATCTAGAGAAATATTCTTAAAAATCATCTAGAACCAGAGGAGGCTTAGAATAGCAAAAGCAATCCTGGGCAACAAAGAAAAGGTAGGAGAAATCACAATCCCTGAGTTGAAATTATATTATAAAGCTACTATGATAACATCAGCATGGCACTGGAAAAAACAGAGCTAAGGATCAATGGAACAGATTAGAAGATGTAGACATTTACAAACACACTCCTTGACAAAAGAGCCAAATATGTTCCCTGGAAAAAAGATAGCCCCTTTAAACAGGGCGCGGTGGCGTATACCTGTCATCCCAGAACTTGGGAGGCTGAGACAGGAGGATCATGTGAGTTTGAGACCAGCCTGGGCTACAAAAGTGAGCTCAAGGCCAGCTTGAACTGCATAGCGAGACTCTGTCCCAAAAAGACACACACACACACA
>PVJA010041917.1:0-17612 GCA_004027025.1 Myocastor coypus | reverse complement strand
TGGGTCATGCCCACACACTGCACTCTATAGAATGATTGTGAGGACAATATGCAATATGTCAACTTTCAAGGAAAAGAAGGGGGAAAAGAAAAAAAAAAAAGTAATGTGGATTTAGAAAGGTTAATGTTTAATTGTTTGATCAATCTTATATACCTATATGTATTAATCTAAACTGATCTGATGATGAAAATATGTAATATAACCATTGTTAAATTTAAACAATAAAAAAAATTGAAAAAAAAATGACATTTTAAAACCTGAAAAAGAAAATAAATAAATAAATAAATCAGTCTAGAGAGAACGTTTTTTTGAGATCTCAGGCCATCACTAAGTCTAGTGAGAAGAAGCTACATCTGTCCTTCAGATGTCTGTCTCTTCTTCATCCCTAGAACTTGTACAATAAAGCTGTACTTTTCCTGAAAATATCCTAGGAAGGGATGATATTGGTGAGACCATCTATAGTTTTGCCTGAAAGGATACAAAATGCTCATCTCTGAAAAAAAATGCAATTTATAGTAAAGAGCACTGAACCATAAAATATAAAGCTTTAAATATAAAAAGAATTCTTGCCGGGTGTGGTGGCTCAAGCCTGTAATCCCAGCACTTGGGAAGCTGAGGCAGGAGGATCGATGCGAGTTCGAGACCAGCCTGGGCTACAAAAGTGAGCTCAAGGCCAGCCTCAACTGCATAGCGAGACCCTGTCTCAATAAGACAAAAAAAAAAAAAAAAGAATTCTTGCTTCAGTGATGGTTTTGGAATGACAGGTGGAAAGAAGTAGTCATAGATTATTTACTTTAAACATTAAAGAGAACCAAAATGAGCTGAGGTAAGAGGGGTTAAGTATGTGTGCTTTCTCGGAAAGGAACTCTTAACCCTTCTTTTTCAAAATTAATTAATTAATTTTTTTGCGGAACTAAGGATCAAACTCAGGACAGTGCACTTGTCAGGCACACACTTGTGCCCCTGAGCTATCTCCCTGGTTCACACCCTTCTTCTTTATTTCTTCCCATTATTCAAAATATGCCATGCTACAGAAATATGCACATAGCAAACACAGTAGATGGAAAGAGATAGGCTGAGTGCAACAGTATTTAATCCCAGAGAAACACTGACCCCTCATCATGTATTTTTGTCTCTGAGGACTGTTGACAAAAGCTTCACTGCCTCCAGAGCACTTCTGACTATTCCTACCGTGACCTTCCAGGGTGCAGAATACATGCGTGTGAGCAAATGAAAAGGGAGCTTCAATTTCTAGCCTCATGCAGGCTATGGGTCAGGGAGGATAAGGTCTTTACATGGTAGCTGACATACAAGGGACCACAGCACATGGAAAGCTGAGGAAGGCATTGTGGGGCTTGACTCCTCCCTGTGAAGTTGGACTGCAGGGTTGAGGCTCAACGATCTATGACATGCGGCTATGTGGCAGGAGTGAGTGCGCGAGCACACCTGGATGCCACTGCTGTGATTTAGACACAAGTCCTCTGGAGGCCCATGTGTGGTAAGAACAGGGCCAGAGCTAAATGTCCGATTGCTTGGTGGTCCTTCAACTCACCACCCTTCAACGTATCTAAATGGAGTGAACTGTTCAAATGTAATCTTCCTTTCTGCCAATAATGCTGCCCTGAATCACAGCATCCTGGGAGGATCTCTCCCTTTGCTTACCCTGTTATGCCACTGGTAAAGGGTTGGCCTCTACCCTGTGAAGATGGTGGGAGATGATGGGGCATTACGGAAGCAGGTCTAGTGGAGGGAAGTGGGCCACGGGGACATTCACTGGAAGGGGCATGTAGGATTCTGACTGCTTTCTCTCTGTCTGCTTGCTGAGCACCATGAGATAAGCAGTCTTCGCTACCACTCATTTCTGCCTTGCTGTCTGCTCCAAAGTCATGGACCAGATCAGCATGGGATCAACACCTTAAAAACTCAGCCAAGTTACACCGTTGCTCCTTTTGAACTGATTCTAACTGAAACTTGACTAGGACGAGGATGTAGGTGAGCTCACAAAGGCCCACCCCCCTTCCCCGCATAAGAATTCATTCTATCCTAACTCCATTGTTTCTATTCCTCTTTCTCTTTTCTTCATCCCTAGAGCTTGTACAAGGCTGCACTTTTCCTAAAAATATCCTAGAAAGGGATATAGCACAGGTATTGGTCAGACCATCTATATGTCTCTGAACATAAAGAGGAGTGACATTACTAAACACTTCAATTTAGAAAAAAAATAATCTAATGAAATTAATGCGGAACCAAAAATAATTTTTAAAATCGTAACATGCCTTTCTCTCTCTCTCAGAGAAAAATAAAATAAAAACATTTAATTTTTAATACAAAATATTTAATATGAACATACAATCTGATTTAATAAAGAATAAGGGAAATTGTTTTTAACATTTTTGGAGTATGTAGTAGGAATTACAACTTTTTAGCTTATTACATTGATGTAACTAGAGATAAAGTGATTAGCTTCTTGATTAGTTCTTTTTCTGAATGATTACACAATTTAACTGATGAATAGCTTGTCTTTTGTCATCCTAACTTGGGAATTATTATTAAGTGGAGGCAATCTATTGTCAGTTAAGCAGTGTAATCTATCAAAAGCAGAATTAATCAGGAGTCTAATCAGGCTAGCTTTAATCAAATCACATTTGACAGTATTCTCTCAGAAGGTTCAACTTACAGAGCTTTTTGCCCAAAGTTTTGAAAATAGCTAATAAAAATGCTATTTTTCTGTTGTTAATGAAGTCATTTCTAGTGTTATATTTTTGGCAATATAAGATAAATTAGTAAAGCTCAATATAGGTGATAGTTTTGATAAATCTTGGCGTGACTGTAGTGTGAAATCCTTTGAAAACTAAATTTAATAGATTCTCTTTTTTATCCCTACTCCCTTCTTTCCCCTGAGATGTTCTACTTTGGCTAAGGATTGATGCCCAAGGCTAAAAAGCCTACCTCACCTCCACCTCACTCTACAAGGGGCCCAAGACCCAGATGGCTTGCCATTGGTCCCTGGGTGGAACCGTCCAGGAATGGGTCATAGAGATGGCACACATGCAGTGGGCATACAGTCCAAAGGTGCCCTATAATTACATTTTCACAGTGAGATAAAGGGAGAAACAGAAAATACAATGAATAAATTATTTCCTTTTTAGCCCGATGCTCAAGTAAAGATATCAATACACAATAGAATGAAGCTTAGTCGATGTTCTGACTATAGCAGCTACCTTTCATGAAGTTCAGAAAGAAAAATTAGCAAGAAATTGCAAACAAACAAAAAACAAACAAGCAAAAACACCAGGCCCAATCCTGAGCGTGCTGTGGGCCTTCTGGGCCTGTACTAACTTCTCTGCTGTTATGCTGCAGGTAGGAGCATCAGCAGACAGCTGAGCATCCACTATTCATCTTACTCAAAGCTGGAACAAAAACATGATGTCCACACTCCATGAAATAATGTCTGGGTTAGCAATGTATATGTAAAATAAGATCCATGATGAAGCTGCACAAGTGAAATCAGATCTCTCTCTCTCTCTCTCTCTCTCTCTCTCTCTCTCACACACACACACACACACACACACACACATACATACACACACAGAGACAGAGACAGAGACAGAGACAGAGACAGAGACAGAGACAAAGAGAAGGAGAGAGTGAGACAGGTTATGATTTTAAAAAGTTATCTTTGGTTCCACATTAATTTCATTTGATTATTTTTTTTCTAAATTAAAGTGTTCATTAATGTCTTTCCTGTTCATGTTCAGAGAAATGGTGGTGGTTTTTGTAGGATGATCACATCTTATTTCTCATTTTAAAAGAAAATCTGTAGGATTTTCATTTAAAGTAGACTCAGAAAGGCCCAGCAGAGGTGACACATTTCTTGCAGGCAAAAGCAGAAAAGAACGTAAGTTCAAGCACAGCCAAGGCAGCTGAAGGGGCTCATCAAAATCCTGTCTCAAATTGAAGGATTAAAAAAATAAAGGCAAAAAAATAAATAAATAAATAAATAATAAAAATAAATTAAAAAAAAAACAAAGGCAAGATGTAACTGTTTGCTCCCCAGGACCAAAGAAAACAAAGCAAAATAAAACAACTACAAGAAAACCAATAATGAAACGGGGGGGGGGGGGGGGGGGGGGGGGGGGGGGGGGAGAACTTGTGCAACAAACTTGGCATAGATTTCTTTAATAAATTTCTAATTAGAAATTTTATAAAACTGTAGCTTTCTTCTTTATTTTAAAGAAAAAGAACACTAAAAACAATGGTACAAAATTTCAAAAAAAAAGATAGTAGGAGAGTAACAATGATTAGTACACTGCATATTGTTATCTTCAAAGTAGGTACTTATAAGACAACAGCCTGAAAACCTGATCAAACAATATAGGCACAAACCTCTCTTTTTCAATGAACTAATAGCAAGTACTATAAGTACCTTAACTATCACATATAGAAACTTATCTAAAGGACTGTATTATTTCCATAAAGTACTTGGGGCAAATTCATTTAACTTCCAAACTTCCTCATCAATAAAAATCACTCACTAATTTGCCATGTGGAACTCAAAGCTAGCCTGAGACTCTCTTGCATGTAGTGTACCATGTAGTAACACTTCTTTGTTAAATCTTAAGACTAGGCTCAGAGTAGCTTCTACCCTCTACTGGAGCCTAGGACAGGCTTTCACAACCTCACTATCACTGCTTTGGGGGCTCAGATGATTCTTGGTTGTGGAGCCTATCCTCTGCACTAAATGGGGTGGTCAGAAGCACACCCTGGCACTCCGATACAACCCAAAGTAGCACCCAACACTGTCCTAGTTCCCCTGGGGCAAAAATAGGTGCAGGAAGACAATTCCAGAAACACTGTTAGATAACACTTCTCAAACTGTTCATACTGAAAGATTGTCTTCCAGTCTGCTGTAGAGTAATAACTTATTAAAAAATAAATAAATTACTGGAAAATGATCATAGACTTGAACATCTCAGCAATACTAACCTGCTATTCTGAATCCTCCTGCCCAATGACTCTCTCTCTCTCTCTCTCTCTCTCTCTCTCTCTCATCTTCTTGAAACACGGTCTCAATGTGCAGTTCAGGCTGGCCTTGAGCGCATTTTTGTAGCCCAGGGTGTCTTGAACACAAACAGATCCTCCTGCCTCAGACTCCCAAGTGCTAGGATTATAGGTGTGTGCCTCCACACCCAGCCCAATGACTTTACTAATGACAGGTCGAAAGAATTTGTTTAAGCTGCCCCTGGTTTGTGAGCCACACTATGAATAGCACAAGTCTAGAATAAAAATGTCCTTGATCATAGGATGCCCATGATTAAATAAATTATCATCTAGCAGAACAGTTCTATAACAAACTTATATAATGGATCCCTGCCACCAGAATTATACTTATACTTTGAAGTGTCATTTTAATTTTACACATGAAAACTCAAGTTTTGTGGCTGGAGTGTTTCTGGAAGATATAAATGAAAAGGGGAACACTTGCTTGACTTGGCTGAGGATATATCGAGACTCATTAATCTGATCTCTGTGTCTATAGGTTTGAATTTCACTATAAAATGTTAAAAGATCTTTTTAGAAATATGCTTTCATGTTGTGAAACTTAAAATGTCACCATTCTGTCCCTTCTGAGGTCATCTCTTTCTCTACTTAAGATAACCATGTTCAATAGTCAGGAGATGGATTTTTTTTTAAAGAATTTTTTATTTTATTTATTTACTTTTTTTCTTGTTTTAGAACCTTTGTTTGTTTATTCACTCATTTTTATGGCCGGCTCAGCCCGCCCCGAGGGCAGGGCTGGCGCAGCATGTGGTGCCGGGGATTGAACCGCGGTCCCTGAAGCTGCCCAAGCTTTCCCAAGCATGCGCTTTAGACCACTAAGCCATCCCGCCGGCCCCAGGAGATGGATTTTTTAAACTTTAAGACTCATTTGCCAGAGTTAAGCTTGTAGACCACAAAACTGCAGCTGAGTGAGGAGCAGGATCCCCAAATGCCACTGCTGTTGCCTTGCTTATCCTGGACCCACATGCTCATGTGTGTTGGAGGAGTACCCGGTCTCCCTGCATGAAGAGCGATGTGTGTAACTGGGCTAGTATCTCTACCTCACACTATCACTTTCTACAGCAGATTCTTTGCAGGCAGCAACTTATGGTGGTCCTGGCCACTGACCAGAGGTCAGCTTTGCCCTCTGCCCCTCAGGGTGGCAGAGGACTGTGAAATTTCCTTTCTTTAGTGAGACCAGATTTGTGGCCAAGAGATGACTATTGGGTTTCATAAAATATCAGATTTGCAGGTGAGATTTAGAGGAGGGTTTGTGAATACAGCCCCAAGGGTTCCTATTATTCAAAGCTAAGGGGATAGAGCTACAGCTCACAGGACAGAGTGCCATATATCTAAGGGTTTCGTTTAATGACCCCATTCCTGAAAGCCCATGTACCACCAGCTGCACACAATCAACACGCACAGAGTTTCCCCTCTAACAAGGAGCTTGCCTAGGAAACTTCTTTTACAGATGTTTATAGCTTTTGTGGCCTTGTATTCACCATCTTGTTTTTATAGCTGGTACAGTCTTTCAATATATGACAAATCATATCCATGGCCTAGTAAACAATGCACCTAAAAATGAAAACTCTTGGGGAAGCCTTCGAAAGCTAGGAGAATATTTAAAGTGAATTTCCACATAACACATCCATAATTGGTTCTGCATTGTAGCTAATGGGAAACACACTCTCTATAAACAAGGAGAATGAATTGTGCAATCCACATATAGAAAACTAAAAATAAGTACAGTAAATAGAACCTAGTTTTTATGTCTGAGTTTGTGTATAGACTTTAAATAGAAATAAGGAGGCTGGACCTTTCAATTAATGCCCTCTTGAGGCCTACAGAATGAAATGTGGAAATGACATGGCTGAGAGACTAGAGAACTCCTGTCCCTTCCCTTGCTTTTTTGTGTGTGTGTGCAAAAAAAAAAAAAAAAAAAAAAAAAAAAAAAAAAAAAAAAAAAAAAAAAAAAAAAAAAAAAAAAAAAAAAAAAAAAAAAAAAAAAAAGCAGATATTCATTCAAACTAGTTCAAAAGCATTGTTTTTCAAGGCTGCAGGCATGACTCATATTAGTCCATTTGAGACTGTGAGACAAACTGAACAAAACGTTTCCATGTACTCTTCTCATTTCTAGCCCGTGTATTTTCACTCTGCCTGTACATTCAAGTCATCTGGAAATCTTTTTAATAAATACCATTATCAGGGACCCTCCCCGAGAAAGCCCGTTGTGACTCATTGGGACAGGGCCTGGCACTGGCACTGGCACGGCAAAAGCTTCCAAGATGTCCTAAATAAGAGCCAGAGATGAGAACTGAAGTCTGGTTTATGTGCTTTTAACATAATCAAAGTGATAATAATGATGATAATTAGGTCAGTATTGGGGACAGGAACAGCCTCTACTCTCTCTCTTCTTGCTGTTATACTCTACACCTGCACTGCTGCTTCACATTAGCTAGCAGAGCTCTAGAAATGTCTGAAGACTTGTTGCCACTTCGTTGTTAGGCAATGCTGTGAACCTGCTATGGTTATTCCCACTTTACTGATAAAAAGGCATTTATGAAGACACAGAGGGTCACATCCCTGTGTAGGAAGGCAGGATGTGGAAACTGGTGCTCCTTCTCCAAGCCCATTGTGTAACACAACGGCGGACTGCCCATCTCAGTCCCTTCTCCTTCCTGCCCTTGCTGACAGAACCATGACTGTTGGGGTGCTTCCTTCCCAGCTGGTCCCCTGCCTACCCCAAGAAGGACCACTGATCCGGGTAAGCTTGGCACTCCCCACAGGGGAATGCTGACAGGCTAAGTCCCAGCCTTTCCCACTCCCAGACAGTGATTTCATGGTTCTCCCTGTGGTCTTGTTAACTCACAGAGCTACATCTACATTCCCAGCCCAGTTTTAAAAATTATGAGACATGGCTCTAAGTTTCCCAGGCTGGGCTGACTTGCGATCCTCCTAGCTCAGTTTTCCAGAATTCTGGGATTCGCAGGTGTGCACTGCACCCAGCTATGAGCTAAGCTAATGATGGCAAATTCACTCTCTTCATAGATGGGTTTACAGTGGAGGGTGACACAACAGTGTCAACAGTGGCTCCTGAAAGAGAGTAGGGCTTTGGGGTAATCTGACAGAGTTCCTATCTCAGCATGAACCCCCTGCTGGTGTGATGGTGGGGTTCACCAGCACCCACACCTGAACTGGTGTGCTCACGTCCTGCACGGGGGAGAAGTTGGCTAATAGAGAGGAGGACACATTTTGACACTGAGGATAGCAATGTGTAACAGTAAAACTATTCTTGGAATACCTGTCATTCTGGTCTTTTAGGTGTGTGCTGCTTCTAATGTAATTTCAGTTACTGCTATACTCTCAAGTAAACTGTTGATTTATAAGAAAACAAAAAGGTATTAAATGACAGTAAAAGACTAGGAAAAATGCCATAGGATTGACAGGCTACCATTTTATACATCCTTAGATTTCTAAATGTCTGTGTAAAAATATGTAACTGCTTTTATCACATTCTATAGAGATTTATTGGAATATCAATGATTTGATAGAAAACACCCAATTCCAAGTTAGGTCTAAGATGTTTGATACTCAGAAAAATAATGATGCTATGCTCAAGTACCTATGTTATAGAGTAATAGTATCACTAAGCTTTTCTTCTGGAGGGTTAAGTATATAAGTTTACAGACCAAATATTGGAGAAAAAGAAGGGCTACAAGAACAGCCAATATTCTGGCTCTAGGCCTTCAAGATCAGTGAAGACTTAGGACATAAGAGAACTGGTGCTGTAACATCCTATAACTCAGTAGTTTCCCAAATTTTCTGTTCAAGGAGATTATGGGGAAAGGGATTAAAAATATACAGTGTGCCAAAGAAGAGTCACCTAGACAGAAAACATTTTCTCAGGCTTCCACAGAGAATAAACTGGTCAAGCAATGGTTGTGACTCATCCAGATGGCTGACCCTGACAACAGTTCTACAAAGCACTGTACATGGTTCCAAAGTAAATTCTGAGGGGATTTGACTGACCTTGAGAGATACAAAAGTTACATGTTTTGCTATACAGGTCATGCTTAAACTTGCCTTTAACCACCCAGAAGAAAAGTTTAACCATAAGGCATAAAGTGGAAAGCTAGATTAGAATGCTGAGCTATAAAAGGCTTAAGTCAACAGCTTCCAACACTGCCAGTTTTACTAACAACCCACTGTGATTATTGAATATTGGATTATGCATACAACTACTTTCTCTTAGTTCAATGAGAAAAAAAAAATTTGTACCAATAATGAATAGAAATATGTCTACACACTGGGCGCTGTATAAGTAATAGGAAGACAACAATATGCATTTTATCAAATTTTGGAAATGTACTAACATGTTTTGAAACTGTCACATTGTTATTTCTTATTAAAAGTAACAAAAAATAAAAGAGAGAGGGGGACACAGAGGAATGTCAGCTCTGTTGACCTTGCTCAGGCACTGTACGGACCAACCACACAGGGTGGCCCTCTCTGTGACCTGGTCATGTCACTTACTCAGCAACCTTATTTTGAAAAGTCCTTTCAAAGAGAGGGTGAAAACTTTCCATTGTCCCAGTCTTCACATCATATCTTCATGGCCTTGTTCTAGCAACAGAGTTTACTTCCAGATGAAATTGAAACATAAAACTATGACAATGAACAATACTTTCACATCCATGGCTGGCTATTAAAAAGTACTAATACAAGTGCAGTCCCAGTTTTAAAGAGCAGAGTTATTTTGGATGCTAATATCTTCCTTGCCTACATGAAGAAAGCTACAGAGGGATCTGAAAATGTATTTACTGATTAGAATTCTGAAGACAATGTGGCACTGGTGCATTCTAAAGAATTTCCTTTGTGTGGAAGAAAAGAAACAGAGGGTAAGTGAAAGAGTGTTATTATGGGAATTATATAAAAAGAAACTACTTCCTTCCCTGCATAATTATTAATTGTTTAGATATTTCCCCTCAAAGTCTTATAAGACTAATCATATAAAAAGGGAAATTTTAACAAGGAAAAAGTTAGGTGTACCATCTTAAAACTATAAATCGAATTGAGATAGAAATAAAAACATAAGGAAAGAGAGAAAAACATGAAGAAAATAAGAATGATAAAAACATAGAGAATATAGAGAAAAGATAAAACATGCACAGAGAGAAGTATATGTAGTGTCCAAGACAAAAATGTGAGGTTATAAGTAATAGCATGGAAGTCAGCTGCGAAAATAACAAATGGTTAGACTTATGAGTATAACTCACTTATATAATTGTCCTATTTTTCCCACTGTGTGCCATTTGTATTGCTTTTGTTAGTTTTACCCTAAAAATCTGCCAATAAATCGCACACAATTAAGAGAACCCATATGTTTAAAAATGTTTCAATGAGCTTAATTTACAGATGGAACATTCACACAGCAATCCCAAAACATGAAAGGTATGCTAAGAAAAAAAAAAAAATTAATTACTTCTCTTAAAAAAAAGGTCTTTTCATGTAGACCAACTAGTACTTTAAATTAACACAGGAATTCATTTAAATGTCCTAATCACTACTCACAAAGGATCTGATAGCAATCAAAATAATTCTCAGGATGGGATGATGTAATTGAGGGTAAATTCACTGCAAGTCTTCATTGAGTATTGAGCAAGACACTGTGCTAGGAAATGACAAGGCTTAAGAAGTGATCCTCACCCTCCAGAAGAGGACAGCTCATGTAGGAAAGAAAGGCAGGGCAGAGGGAAGAGATGGAGCTGAAGTGCTCTTGTCTGTCAGCCAACAGGTTTTGTTGCTACACAGTTTGAAACATGGTACTAAGCAAATACCACATGCTTTTGTCAATTCGAAAGGTATTACGTAAGTACAGACTAACGTGAAATGAGAATTCCACAGAGTCACCAGCTCCTACATTTAAGAGGTATAGCTGGCTTGACTCAGCAAACTGAATTAATTCAAATTGTCTATGTCCAAAAATAACAGGCATGCTTCTGACACATGTGATGGTGCCGAGAGTAATCCATCCCCGAACACAACTATAAAGTTTATTCAGAGGTCTGTCAGAGAAAGGAATTATGTAAATGCAAAGCCTCATACAAGGGATACCCAATTCTAAAGAAATAACGTACCTATCTCATTACACAATTTAGAAAATAATAAGAACACAGCAGAAAGGTGCTAGGACACATGCAGCTCGTTCACCCACAGCCAACGGGGCATTCGTCTCAGCCAATTTCATGTCAACAGGTGAAATCCGGCAAGGAGCGGACAGGAGTCAGAGGAAATTATATCAATATAAATTACATTTCTGACTCAATGCACTGTACAGATGGCAGGTGCTGGTAGCACAAACCTGCCCCTTTCAAACCTCAAAAATGCTGAAAAAACAGCCGTTCTGTTTGCACAGGTGAGGATTCCAGAGTTGTCGCAGTAAAGACCTTGCTAGATCTGAATTTGCTTGAAAGTCATAAAATGTTTTGAAAAAGAGAGCCCATTCATCTAAATGTTTAAAAAAAAAAAAAAAAAAAAGGAGAAAAAGATGACACAATGGGACTATTGTAATAATTGGGGAACTTTTTATATTCCAAATTTGAATGCCATGAATGTTTTCAAGTTCCAAAGGCAGTTGCTAAACATCTTAAAATGCAGAATATTGATCTATTCCATCTTTTTCTTTTCATTTGCTATTGTTTTATTTCCCCCTGTAAGCAAATTTGAGCTTAATCTTCTTTCACAAATAGATGCATGCTTGTGAATCTCTGGATCCCTTCTGGCGATACTGCTGACTCCAACAGCCAGGTGCAGGCTTCACACTGCTGCGCAGCACTGGCCCTGCCTCCAAGGCGAAGTGACATACTAGCAAACTGCAACTAGAGTGGGGAACAGCAACTGCCCGCCAGCCAGAGATCTTTGTTCTGTCTTTTTAAAACAGGCAGTGGTGGCTTATCTACAAGCTCTCTCGCATCTGGGATTGCATGCTCCCTAATAAGGAGCATCTCCTTTATTGGAGAACTAGGACAGGTATGATCAGCCATCGCTGTTTTTTGCCCAGGACTGGCCTGGCTTCAGCCCTCACAGTCTCATATCCTGAGAACCTCTTCAGTTTAAAGCTAATTAAGAAGGTGAGAATGAGAGTGAGATACTGTCGAGTCGGGTTCTGTATTGAACTGTACAGGTGAGGGCACGGATGAGAGCCTGTGGGCATGGCCCATGCAGAGAGCATCTGGAGGGCTGCACCGGCCAGCCCTCTCTTCCCTCAGCTGTACTTGCCAGGGTGCCATGCGAAACAGGAAGCCTTCTACTAACACAGTTTTCATTCTTTCTATGTCCTGGTCTCTCGCTCCATGTGCAAACAGTCAGAGTCTATATTCTTGGTGCTTGTCACCTAGGACAAGCACTGAACTTTTCTGTTAGCCCCCTACCTGGAGCAGCAACACTCTTGGGAAGATGGCCTTCCCATCCCAGTTGGCAGAGACCCCCTTGCTGGACACGCAGGAAGAAGGGGAGAAGACAGAGTGAGGGTAAGAAAAGAAAGATGTAATCCATTCTATCTCCTTTCATCACTGCAGTTGCAATTGTTTTCCTACCAATAGGCAGGTATTCTGTATGTTACACAACATAAATGATACATTTTGCAGAATATTCCAGCCAGTCTAATTCTTATGTCGAAACTACAATGAGGCCCAAAAGCTCAAAAAACGTAAGGTAATTGTGCTCTTTCTTCAACTAAATGCAGTATCCTTCCAGTCTCCAAAGAAGCTCTCTAGAAATAAGAAATAAAGGACACACTGGCCATCTCAAGATACCAATGGGGTGGGTGGGAGGTTGGCAGGCATTGGGGACTTTCAGCCCAGCACCACATGGGGAGGAAAAGACAGTGAGCATGGGACAACCCTGACAAAGGTAGTGTAAGAATGCACTAGTGTCCTGCCACCTGGGAAGTAGAATAATTTAGTATCCTAAAAGTTCTACATTCAACCACTGAGTCATGTATTACTTGTAATATAAACTGATAAGTGATAAACTGACAGTGATAAACTGTCCCACATGCATAAGACTATATTCTAGGTGGAATGCCATTTTTTGGCAGTGACAGAGTAGTGTGCTTACATAAATACATCTTATCTTTGGTCTCTGCCTTTCCTGCCTCTGTAAAGCCAAATACGAACAGCAGATCTAAAGCAGCCAGGCACAGTACGATACAGAACAAAGTTGCTTTTAACTTACATCGGCACAGGGAACCAAGTACACTGATTCACTGAAAAGGAGTAGCTGGACCAGGAAGCCACAGGGATACCTCAGGAAGGTGTGGGGTATATGTATATATGAGATATGTACATAAATAAATGATACATGATAGAGTAACAAAGGGTGGATTGCAGCAGAGTTAACCCAATGTATACCCAAGAATAGCTCTAGAAAGGTATCTAGAAAGATCCCTGTTGATGCCTGGAGAATTTGAACCAGGACTCACCTGTACCTGGCATGAATATGCTGACATTCACTGGGTCATGTTCAGTGCCACACACAACATGGGGCTGGGCAGGTGCTTGACAGGTTACCTCAAGGGTAGACCTAAATTTTAAGTAGATTTCTAAGTGTCTATCAACTTTGAGGCTACCACTGAGGAACATCAGATCACTGAGAGTTTTCTGTCATGGCAAGAACTGGTTCTTGGATGGCTCCTTTATGTTCTTTACCAATTTCCCTAGCTCAGCCACTGATCCTGGGGTGAAAGGACTCATGATTAGCAGTCCTCAGAGGTGAAGCAATCCACTTCTGCTTCGTGATTTCCAAAGAGCAAAGTTAAAATCAGCGATGTGTCCGGTTCATCTGTGCCAATCTAGCATTGAGGGCACACGCAATCAGCATCATCATAATCAGTGTCCGAGTTTTATGAAGAAAATTTTTAGGAAAACAATCCATCTTTCTGATATGTCTTTATAGTATAAATAATAACACTTGGTGATGAAAGCATGTTTAAAAACTGTTCTCAATTCTGGTTCTTATTATGTCCATTTACAACTCTGAACATACAGGGAAATAGGAAACTAAATTATATTTAGCATAAATTATAAAATATATATATGTATATATCTCTTTTTCTTGTTGGGCTGATGCCATGTGATGATTTTGTAGGATACTTCTTACATGTAATAGAGTTGAAATATTCATAAAGTAAACAAATCCATTTCCTCTTTAAATAAGTGCCTAGGGGCTGGGGAGATAGCTCCGAGGCACAAGTGCCTGCTGGGCAAGTGCAAGGTCGTGAGTTGGAACCCTGGTCCAAAAAATAAATAAACAAATAAATAAATGAGTGCCTAGGGGCCTGGCGGGATGGCTCAGTGGTCTAAAGCGCCTGCTTAGGAAAGCTTAGGCGGCTGCAGGGACCACGGTTCAATCCCCAGCACCACATGCTGCGCCAGCCCCGCCCTCAGGGTAGGCTGAGCCGGCCATAAAAATAAATAAATAAAAAGTTCTGAAACAAGAAAAAAAAATAATAATAAATTAAAAATAAATAAATAAATGAATAAATAAAATGAGTGCCTACTTCCCTTTTCCTAGAAAGTATCTTTGTACAACTTGGCGTATTCATATGTATATATATATTTTTTTCTTTTTCTCATTGGGCTGGTGCCATGTGATCATTTTGTAGGATACTTCTTACGCTTAATAGACTTGAAATATTCATAAAGTAAAACAATCCATTTCTTCTTTGCATGAGTGTCTACTTCCGTTTTCCTAAAAAGTGTCTTTGTAGGACTTGTTGTAATCATCTGTTTTACCTAAATTCTACTTGCCAACCAAGCAACATCTGCTGTTTCCAACAGTACGCCTACTGCTGTATTATATGCGTGACATCAGGCTTTTACTGTTTACATTCAAATATTCTCTTGAAAAGAACTGAGATTATAGGAAAGGATGAAAAGCACCCTATAGGTTTCCATAATGGAGGGAGATTTTAAAAGAAACTGCACAGAGAACATGGATTGACTGGAGAATGCTCACTGTGTGTGGTAAAGAAAGGTAATTTCTACCTGGGTAGAGAGGTGCAGCAAGACTATAGGAGCCACAGTGTTCTCAGCAGCATGTTTACGTACTGCTCAGAAGCAGTGGGACTGAAGGCTGCGGTAAGGCCTGAATCTAGGAGCCTAGCAGGATCCTACTCTGTATGTAGTGAGTTATGCTTGGAAAAGAGCCTGAGGGTTCAGGCTTACATGTGAAGTAAGGAAACAGATAACCACTGCCTCATTATTTCTAAGGACGAGCAGATTTTACTTCTCTGTAGGTATGGTTTTTGTCAGACTATAAATGATATTCATGTTTACTGCCTCTTTTGGACGAAAACTAAATCACAGAATAAAGCTTTTTCCATGGAGCAAAATGAAATATCCATTGCTGTTTTATAAGGGAGCCCTATGAATGGCCTTAATGCTTAAGCCCTAAGTTTCCTGCATGAGTTTCACTGTAATACCTAGAAATACTGAAATCAGGGCATGTGACTGCCCCAGCAGTTCCTGAAGATGAATGGAGCATGTCTGCAGCCCCAGCAGGGCTGCACACGTTGTGATCACATGGTCTGACTGGTGACTTTCATATGGGATTGCTATGGAACCTGCCTCGAGTCCTTACTGGCCTAGTCCTCCTAGCTTCCTGGAAAAACACTATACCCAAAATAGATATCTTCCAAGATCTAAAGAGTTTTCTACTAAAAATATTTTGATTTTCAATGATGCAGATAAACTGCAGCATGTAGAATTTAGGTAAAATAACTGTACATTGAAATTTCACTTTTATAATTTCACTACTAAGGACATGAAATAGCTCTTTCTAGTACTTCCAACATATTAACAATGAATATTGTACAGAAATGATCTCACACAAGGAGGAAATGTCATATTGACTCAATGAATTCCTAAGAGTGGGGGTCTATGGCATTCATAGTGCACTGCAGTAAACAGCTTACAGCAGGAATCCTGAGGATCATGCCCAGGGTGTGTGGGGGAAGGAGAATAGGGGACTGCATGCACATGACACTGTAACAGCCCTGGACTGAAGGGAAAATTGACATTAGTTCTGAAAAATCAGTTTGTGTACTAAGGAACATCATGTATTACAATCTTTTGCTGACTGTATGCACATCTAATTTCCAATCTTGTTGTTGCCCATCTTGAGTTATGAGATATCATATACTAGATAACCTCTTAAAGCCTCATTTTTTAAAAAATATGTATTTAATCCAGAGTCTACAGGCTCTACCAGACAGATAGGACTTATAGTGATCTTCTTGTTTTCAGCCTCCCACAGGCAAATGACACCACTCCCAGTCTCAATCACTGTCTCAGCATTCTGCAGAGGTGGGGTCGGCAAGGCTTGCTGGAGATCTAACCCAGTCTCTGGCATCTGCCTAAGCAGGTACTTTAATCCCCTCAGCTATCTGGCCAGCCCCCAAAGCCACATTTTTATCACCTATAATATGGAATATTTATACCATTGTTAAGGATTTGGCTTAGTTCTTAGTATAACTTAGAATTCAACAAGGGCATTTTACATAACTCATTACTTGTATCCTTTTATTTCTCATCACAATATGTGTATCAATAAATAATGTAATGCAAAATTGAAAAAGCCTCAGGAATTATGAAACCATAACTAGGTAACTTTACAAAAAGAGACTAGGTATAAAATTCAATGTAGCATTGTTTTTGAAATTCATTAATAGTGCATTCATATAAATAGCACTTTATTTCAAGATTCTTATGATATTTTTGAAGTTAATTCTAAATAAACTGTAAAGTGAACATAAAATTTTGTTTTCAAAAGAAAATAGTATAGCATAAGATAGTTATTATCTTCCTAAAGATAATAGACCCATTTTAAAACAATTAATTATATACTGCCTTTCTTAGAAACAAAGAGAAAATCTCTTTATAGATTTTAGACAGCATATATTTTCCTTTTAATCCTGGAGTGTATTATTAGAGTCTAAAGATAATATATGGGGTGAATCAACAATCAACATAAATGCTAAATATTTATAGAGTTTTATTTTAGCTTGATCTGTAAAGTCTCCACATAAATTCTTTTTTTTTTCAATTTTTATTGTTTAAATTTAACAATGGTTATATTACTATTTTCATCATCAGATCAGTTTAGATTAATACATATAGGTATATAAGATTGATCAAACAATTAAACATTAACCTTTCTAAATCCACATTACTTGTTTTTTTTTCTTTTCCCCTTTCTTTTCTTTGAAAGTTGACATATTGCATATTGTCGTCACAATCATTCTACAGAGTACAGTGTGTGGGCATGACCCACCTCCCTATTGATGTTGCTTAGAAAAATAAAACAAAAAACAAAAGCAAAAAGGAAAAGAATATACTTCTCTTTTGACTAAGAGGAAGCAGATACATATACAATCAAAGGTTTTACAATTGTAGTGTGCCACCAGTGAAGCTTGTGACGTTGGAGGCTATTGAATCTAAGCCTCCTAAAGCTCATCTCACCAATCTAGCTCTGTGTTCCATGCATTGTAATTAAGGATTTTTTTTTTTTTT
>PVJA010041916.1:0-10948 GCA_004027025.1 Myocastor coypus | reverse complement strand
TGTAAATGACCTCAATTAAAACCAGACTGATAGAGTGGATCAAGAAACAAAATCCAACCATACAGTGCATATAAGAAATGTGTTTAACTTGATAGGAAACTCATAGACTGGAAGTCAAAGATGGAAAATAATACTCTATTTGACATGAAATCAGAAAAAAGCAGGGATAGCTATTCTGGCTATTGTAGTGTAAACTTCAAACTAAGAATTATCAAAAGATATTTAAAGTTATCACTATATATTTGTTAGGGCAAACTACAAGAGGAAGATATAACAATATTAAATATAAATGCACATAATGTAGGAGCATTCAACTATAAAACACAAATTTTAACAGACATGAAAAAATAAAATGAGAAATAATTGCAGTGTATGACTTTAACATGCTATTATCACAAAGACATAGACAAAGTAGACAAAGATTAGCAAAGGAATAACAGAACTGAAGTAAACTTGTGAAAAAATGAACTTAAGAGATCGTTATGGAGTGTTCCATATAATATTAAAATTCAGGTTCTTTTTAGCTGCACATGGGATCTTCTCCAAAATAAATAATGTGCTAACACATGGAACACGTATTTTTTAATGCAAAGGAATTGAAATTATCCCATGCATATTATCTGACCACAGTGCAATGAAGATGAAAATTATTTTTTTAAATTTTATTTCTTTATTTTCTTTCTTGTTTCAGAACCTTTGTTTGTTTATTCACTCATTTTTATGGCCGGCTCAGCCTGCCCTGAGGGCAGGGATGGCACAGCATGTGGTGCAGGGGTCGAACCGCGGTCCCTGAAGCCGCACAAGCTTTCCTAAGCAGGGGCTTTAGACCACTGGAAGCTGGAAATTATTGACAAAATAAATCACAAAAGCTCCATAAACACATGAAAATTAAATAATGCTATTTGAATAATCATTGGGTCACAGATGAAATTAAAGAATACATTAAACAATATTTATAATCAAATGAAAATTCAGAAATAAGTTATTGAAATCTGTGATATTCAGTGAAAGCAGTGCTAGGGAAATTTACCAGAATGGATTTGCACAACAGTAAAACAGGATGAGCCCAAATAAACAACCATATGTTGCACTTCAAGCTGCTAGAAAAAGAAGCCCAAGTCAAGGCAAAGCCCAAAGGAAGCAGGAAATTACAAAGATCAGAGAGAAGTTAATACAATGGTGTTGAAGAAAACAATAAAAAGAAATTGTGAATTGAAGAATGGATTTATTCAAAGAATAAATTAAATTGATAATTCCCTAACCAAACTCATTTAGAAAAAGAAAGAAATCAAATTCATTGAATATGGAATGAAAGAACAAAATTATTTGAGACCTTAGAGAAATTCAGGAGATCAATGTTTCCAAAACTTTAGCTTGGAAAATTGCTCTATTGGTTTCTACTAGTCTTGAAAGGAGCAGTTAATGCTTAATTTTTTCTCTTATTTTTCCTCTCTCCTTTTCATTTTTTTATAACTCTTTTTGAGCAATTGTACATTTGTACAACCAGTAATGTGAACGACTAATTTGAAGATGGTATGCAGTATAACAACCATTATGGAATGCCTATTATTTTGTTTAGTGAAATATTGTATTGTTTTAATATTTTACTACTTTTTATTCCCTTAAAAACAAAAGCAAAAGAGAAAAGAAGAAAAATCTCCACTTGCAGGCTTGTCTCTGCTTCTACTGGTAAACAATAACTGGAGACAGTCCTGATCCATGTAGATTTATTCCATCAAGCCAGCCATAGCTTTTGGCAAGGTTATGGATAGTCTCACCAATCCTGAACCTTGTGGCAGAGACCATACTCATTCAACCTGCTGCTCCCCATGTACCTTTGGTTGTTTTGGGACCTGCTGGAAGTTAGTAGATGGAGCCAATGGTGACCCTGAATTCTGAATTTATTTGGCCACTCTCCAAGGTGGTTCTCGATTGATTGCACTCTGACATAGGTCAACTGAGCCTTGTGCCCTCACCACCAGTTAATGCAGCCATCATATCTACCGCTTCCCTCCACACCTGAGTCTCTTAGTGGAGGCCTCTGAAGTCACCATGTGTTTGCAAGTTCGGATCACTCCTCTCATGCTGTGAGTCCCATCTCATGGAGAAGATACCACCAGCTACCTCCTTCTTCTTTATTGAAATTTCTCTTTATTCTCTCTGTGGGCTTCAGTTAATATTTCAGATGCTTCCTGGGTCCAAGAGACCTGCTTTCCTCCTTGTCTTCCTCGTGCTTCTGTTTCCCTGTGTCTAGATAGTAACTTTTTGAGATGCTCTTTCTCTGCTGATTTTCACACAGCCATGTTTGTGTTACATGCTTAATTTTTATACATGACTTAATAGTATTTCTTACAAAACTGGTATATACTCTTGAGCAAGGCTTAAATAAAGAGTTCTCCTATTATTATTCTCTTCTCTCTGAATTTGTAATTATTTTGTGAAGGAAAATAAAACTGACCTGAGGCACTGTCTCTTTAATGCAATCAGAATTTGTCTTTTCAATATTAGTAATTATAAAACACAGTCTCATATTTCTATTATATTGATTACATTAATTTTGTTTCTGTAAACTGTTTTCTTTCTCTATTCTATGATTTTTTATTTTCTTTGCTAGAGTTTCTAGCAAGTTTTAGCGATGGGTATTGTGTATTTAAAGATATAGAGAATATGAATTATTGTATGTTACTGTAGAAAGCACTAATTTTCTTCTTGGAACATTTAAACTACAAACATTAATTTGATATAACCAAGGGACTTGGTAATCACCACATTTCAGGCTTTTCTACAGAATTTAAAGCATTCTTAAAGGAAGTTGTTAACTCAAAATAACACAAAAGGGACCAGCCAGACAGCTCAGTGGACTAAAGTGCCAGCTTACACAGAGCTCAGTGGCTGGGGTTCAATCCCTGGCACGCTGCGGGGACCCTGCCACTAGGGAGCATTGAGATGGCAATTGAGATTGGGCATGGTGGTGTATGTCTGTAATCCCAGTGCTTGAGAGGCTGAAAACAAGAGAATTACTATGAATCTGATCTGTATAGTGAGACCCTGTGGATCCTGTCCTAAACAAGCAAGCAAGCAAACAAACAAACGAAAAAGAGCACAAAAAGAAGATAAATTAGATTAGGGTTAGGATTATCAGCAGTTTATGTTATGAATTACTACTATAGCCTATATTAGCCATGTTTCATAGTTTCTCATAAACATTATTTTAATTGTACTTGTGGAAACATGATAATTGTATATATTTATCATTTATGATATGAGAATTTTGATACAGAATTCATTGATTAGTGATCAATCAAGTAATATACTTCACCCGAAACATTAAACTATGTTTGGGGGTGGAAACAATATTGGAAACCATTTTTACTATTTTTAAATATATAAAACATTGTCCTAAACTGCACTCACCTGTTATGCAAAAGAATACCAAAACTGACCTGCAGTTGCTGACAATATGTTAATAGGATTTATGATTTACACAATATTACATTAAAATTTATATTTTAATAAAGACAAAAATGTGTCTATACTCATTTTACATTACTTTCACTTTCTCAGACTTTCAGTGTCCTTAAATTCAAGAAGATGAAAATTCATGAGAAAGCATACAATAGTCCATAAAAATACTAAATTGGATTATTTAAAAAATAGAACTAATTAAGGTAGTCAAAATGCAAATCCCAAAGAGAACTTACATATTCTAAAGCAAATGCTGTTTACTTCATAGAAAATGAATGCATGAAATGTCCTGGCAATAGCATCATAAATTTCCCTCAAAATAAACTAGTTTTCCTTTTAACAGTTTTCATATTCTGTTTTTTTAAATTCCATCTCAAAATGGAAGCACTTATTGTTGTACAAATACTCTTTGTTTAAAGAAAACAAATGACTGATGTGAAGATTGTTCAACTATGACCTGTGCTAAAATACAGGTAAAAGTAGAACTGTTTTATGCTACACACCTTAAAAGTCTAGGATCTGCAAGCTGTGAAGCTCCTTCAGACAACTAAAATATTATCTCTGAAGAGTAACAATAAATCTTTTATTAACAATAACTGAAATCTGTAAAACATGTATTATCAACTTCAGTATCCTTGAAAATTTCAGGCCTTGTGAAAACACTGTACAGATTAGATTTTTCTCACTTTATAAGAATTCTTGAATATGCATTGATTGCTGAGAAATTGTAGACAACAACTTAAATTTCTGCCAGTCATGTAACATTAGAAAACAGCACTATAAAATTATTTTTAAGTTTTGTTATTTGGTATCTAACATGGGTATGCTTTAATATTTGGTAAAATCTCCACAGGAAGGGATAATGAAATCTCAGTAACTGGCTTCCTCAGATTTTGACTTCCTTTATTCTGCAGAGGTTCAAGTTGATAACAGTTTGTCAAATAATTGGTGATATCTTGTCTCTTTTCCACAAAGTGTATTATGCACATAATATATTAGGAACTACAAGTGTGATTGCTATACAATAAGCAAAATGAGGACTCCCCATCTTATTTCATCACTTGTTCTACTAATTGCTACCTATAATAATGGGTATATAATTGTATAATACTTATTATGGAAAAATGGTTTTTGAATGATATTCAACTTTCTCTTCAATAATCAAGCATTAGGCATTAAAAAATTGGCTGTAGTTAGAGGAGGTGTCTGAAACTCAGGGGTCACTTTTTCTATGTCAATCCCTGTTGTTTCAACTTACTATCAACTCTCTCCGGAGAACTCATTGAAGTACATACAAATAAAATCTGAACTTTCAGATAAGCAAAGCTCTCCTAATAAAGATTTTGGAGATGTAACACATACAACCTGGTTTTTGTCTTATGGCCCTGAGTTCTGCAGAACTATAGTACTTTGAGTTTTTAATTGAATGTCCTAAAACCTCTACAAGTGGAGAGTAGCACATTTCCTTAGCTAGGTTAAAGTTATTATGTAAGAATAGTGTTGCCCTTTTTTTAGATCAGTAAAAAAGGTTATACTCTCCCTTGTAAAATGAAAACAAGTATATTAGAAGCCTTGTTTTTGAGAAATTTTCAGCTCAGATATCATGAAACAGCCTTAGCTAGAAGCATTTTCTGGCTAGCCATGGCAATTTGAGCTCTGAGTACAGTTTGAGCATAATGCTTGGTTGGAAATGTACCACCTCAGGAGATTTTCACATTTTTAAGTAATGTTATTGCTGTCCTTTGAGCAGTTCATCAGTTGACATACTGTTAAAAACTTGACCTTGATTAGGAAGATAAAACCCTAAGTTGCTTACTAAGTGCACTCTTTTATTCATTTGGGGGCATGTTAAAAATATACGCGTGGGTTGATTCTTTAATAGCTAAGCATGAACGTATTGTCCTTCCTTTAATATTGACAGAATACTGTACTTCAGCAACTTTGCTGCAACCTATTATTACCTGAATAAGCCTTATTCGTTATTCATAAGCTTTCAAACACTGACTGCTTTATCACTTATTTTTTCCTCTTTATTGCTTATAATTTCCCCTTAAATGCTTTCAAATAAAACATCTTTACTTATCACTTTATTCTTTCCAAAATCATTCCCACTAGTCAAGGTCAATCATTGCCAACCCTTTCTGTTTTCTGCTAAACAAGTGCATTTTACTACAGCTAATGTGACCAATTTCTCTAGTATTTCGGTGAAAATGTCCCAAAGCTTGCTGAATCCAGACTTAGAATTTCTAACAGACTACTTGCCAGTTTGTATAGTATTTTTAAGTGTTTGTCTCTGTCTACTTAATGTAGATCATAAACTAATTAAATTAAGGTGTGTGGATTTGTCCTTATACTACATACTCATAAAAAACTCATTGTTTTATTAATATTTTCTTTAAAGTGTTAGGGCTTTTGTGGAGAAAATATGATAGTAGATTTTATTGCTTTGAATTTTTATTACCATTGAATATACTGAACATGAAGCACAGAGAATTAAGCACTTTGCTGGCTTTGCTCTAAGGGAGGAAGGGCCAGAATTTTCAGTGTCTAATTTGGACAGAGAAAAGAAAAAAATAAAAGCGTTCATTCAATCATGCAAAAGACAGTTTCGTCCTAGTGATTCAAATCTTCCAAAAGACTAGATGTTTGTGTGCCATGACTGCTGCTAGAATATATTCTATAAACAGACGAATTTGGCATGGCAGCACCAGAATCCACCATAGTTCATCTCAACAGAATTCCTTGTAGTTTTATGTATCTGCACTGAGGCATCTTAAACCTGTGAATAATTAGTAAATTATATCTTCCGGGACTATTAGACCCGGCTCTCAATAATATCTTGGTTATCAGTAAAGTCAATGAAGAACTGCAAAGATAGGATCTTGGTTCGCTAAAATTTAAATATTGTTCACAAGGCATTAGATTTAAGTAGGTGGTTCATGTAATGCATGCCCTTACAAGAGTCCTTTTATTTGATGCAAGATTGACCATGTATCTCATAAAAGTCACAGAGCAAGACTGGTAAAGAAAATCTCTTCTTACTTCAGGCCAACAAAAACTGCATGCTCTGCAAAAATGAAGTATAATAAGAGATAAACTGTTAGAGACTCTGCTTGGACTAGAGATTCTGCAACTTAATTAAGGAAAGGAAAGGAAGTCATGAGTACAGAATAAAATAACCAAAATCACCTTTTTGACTACCACTGTACTGAGACTAACTTTCATTTACATACTTAACCAATCATTCATTTGTTCATATAAAAATGCTTTTAGCTCAAAAAATACTAATCACTGCTAGGAAGTTGCTATTTAGTTCACCTTTGTAACTATAGCACTTTCTATATTTTATATCCCTAGCATATTTCCCTTTCTACCTAGTAAGAGTGAATATACTTCAGTGACTAAAATATGAAATGCAAAGATAGTCATTAGAAATGATAAATCACTTTTAGATATCATGTTTTCAATATTCCAAATATTTACACATCTTCTTCTTCTTTGACATTTTGGACTTGGAAACACTATTGTCTATTTATCTCTCATTCCACCCTATATAATGATATTTGTGTAAAGTGTCTATTATTCATCTTCCTACACTCATGTTTGAAAATTAAATCCCATAGCACAGAAAAATCTGACAATCTCAATAAAACAGTGGCTGGAATTCACATTTCTGATCTCATCTTCGAGTAATATATTATATACTGTGCCAGAAATAGTAACAGAATTTTAAGAAGTGACCTACATTAGAAATTTGTTAAATATAAGCATTTGAAAATTCCACGGTTTTTGTTATGTTATTTGTGATTTCCTAATTTTTACTATGCCCAGGATTTCAGAAAAGGTTTTCAGAAACCTTTCATGTTTGTAAAGGATTGGGACTGGGCTGTCTACCGAGATCAGTCCACAGCTCCTTTATTTGTCACTGCAGCCTGTTACTACCACCCATATATTTGCCATTTTAAGATTCTTGAATCCGGGCGTGGTGGCACATGCCTGTAATCCCAGCACTTGGGAGGCTGAGGCAGGAGGATCGGTGCAAGTTTGAGGCCAGCCTGGGTTACAAAAGTGAGCTCAAGGCCAGCTTCAACTGCATAGCAAGACCCTGTCTCAAAAAGACAAAAAAAAAAAAAAAAAAAAAGATTCTTGAAAACCCCGAGAATACACTGCTTTCACAATTGAAATACAATAACATTAATAATCTTGGAGGTCCTACTCTGCTCTGTCAAAATATTAGAAAATTCATGAACAATATATTTGATGTATTTAATATTGAAATAATTGTTTAACCTGAGAGATCAGAAGCCTTTGTATTAGTATCTATCAATATACAAATGGGTTTATATTACAAGTTGAGACATATTCCTTATACTTTACAGTTATTTGAGACACTAGACTCTGTTATAATGACAAACACTACCAAGCCACGAGGTCTCTGTGGCTTTGTCATATGATTATTGATAAGAGATATGTTTAAGTGATTCAGTCTTTGTAGTTTTCTAGTATTTTTGACAGATTGTCTTTCATTTATCTGCCTTTGTCTCTCCATTTAGGCATATGTCTTGGCATAGCTCCATCTTTTAGTATTAGACAGGTTAGTGGGTTAAAGGAGTGATACATTTTAGAGTAGCATGTGGGAAGCACCTTTGTAACTCTTATAATCCTTAACTATCAGTATAACAGTGTGAAGGCATTACAGGCGACTATTCCATAGTTGCAGCAGCATCTACAATTCTGGATTTATTTTCCATATTTAACTCAGATTATGTGGTTGCAGTTCTACTGCTTTGAGTTATTCTGACTGCATTTCATGGGCATTTTAAATTTTTAATCTTTTAGTTTTCTTTCTTTTTGCATTGCCTCTTCTTTTGTGGAACAATTTTTGGGGAACTTTTGGAGAGACAAATTGGTAATTCCTTGGCAAATATCACAACTTGTTAATATGATAATGATGTTCATAGCCAGATTGTATATTCAAATGAATATTTATATGAATGTATTCTTGCTCTTTTATTCCCCACATTGCTAACAATAAAGTTCAGGGACAAAATTTTGAACTCTCTTTGACCTTTAGAAAACAACCATCATTATATACATCTTTTAAAAGCACCATTTGGGTTTGCAAATATAGCATATTTAGTTGAATTTAAGTTTGCACCTGATTGTTTTAACATTATTTATTTATTTTATGTATTTGGTACAGGGTCTCATTGTGCAGCTTGGACTCATAGTGATCCTCCTGTTTTTAACCTCCCCAGTGCTGGGATTACAGGCATGCACCACAGCACCCAGACTTGGTGGCTGGCTCAGCATGCCTTGGGCATGGAGCTAGCATGGCATGTGGTGTCAAGGATTGTTTTAGCAGTTTTAATAATATTGAGTCAGTAAAATTATTAATGAATTTCCACTTATCTTTCATCAGAAAGCATTCCGAGTGGCATACATTTATTCTGCAATACTTGCATTGTAAATCCAGATCACTTCGGTACATGGTGGCACATGCTTATAATTCTAGCACTCAAAAGCTGAAGTAAGAAGATCACTGGGAGTTCAAGGCCAGCATGGGTTACAAAGTGAGTTCAAGGCCACCTTAACTGCATTGTGAGGATTTGTCTCAAAAAAACTCACACATTCAGAATAATAAAGTCAGTTAATCAAACACATGTGTGAATATTATTATTACTAGTATAGAAATCTGTGCTTGCTGATAGATACTCAGAAAAGTTTCAACATTGTATCTTATTTTTAGAAAGTCACAGAGGTTAGAAAATTATTAACCATAAACTAACTTAATTTTATAGTTACTGTAATTATTATTATCATCAAAATACTAACCAATACTAACCAAATATTATTTTATTTTATATAATAAAGGGATATACAAGGGATAAATAGATGCAAAATTTAGTTTCTGATCTTTAAAATGATGTCTTTTTCTTTGTAAATATATGTGTATATATTAAAATATATAAAAACTTGCAAATTTAATTTCAATTTTTCATGTGATTTTAGTGAATTAGAAAGATAGCTTCATTTTACAATAATAAATGTTGGTAGTATAGAATATTTTCCATCAGATTATTCTCTTCTGAAGTAAGGTAATGATATACTTTAATAACTAAAAGATAATTTTCTGAAAACTAAGAAATGTGAAATTATTTTGTGGGCCAAGAATACTTAAGACACTATCTAAAATAGATTTCGACCTTTTTTCCAAAGTGAAAAACAAATCAGGCAAAATACACCAAACTGTAGCTGAAATCTAAGTATTCCCTACTAATTACAAAATTAGCCCAGAATTGTTTTATGATGAGTCATTAGACTGTATTTCCACAAAATAATTTCACAAGTGATCTATTTGGATTAAAAATAAATCCTGATGATTCCCATCATTTCAGTGCATAGCCAAATTAGTCCATATGTGTTCCATTCCAGAAAGCATATAACAGGATCAGTGATATTGACGGAAACAGCCTCTGAAGAGCCTTGATAGCCCTTAAGTCTGTTGTTCTTTAATAAAGACAAATATTGACGTCATGTTTCCTTGTTTACCAGTCACCCAGAAACATGAAACCATACCTTGAATGTGCACTTTCCTAGTTAGAGGTGACCATATTGGGCTCTGAATTTCATTCTGGAGATCATTATCAGAGCCTGTGGTCACTTCTGTGGCCACTTGCATCCCTATCATGTCTTCTCCGTGAGAATTGCATGCTTTCTCAAAGGTTCTCTTCATTTGGGTGTATCTGCTGTAGCACTATTCGAACAGTCAAAGTGATGCTACATTTTGCTAGATAACTCATAAATTTGTGTACAGATCTTGGGAATTTGTTTCTAAACTTTTCTTGAAAACATTTGAATTTTTTTTTTTTTTTTTTTCCTTGCTGGGTGGTCAAGGGCAAGTCGAAGCAAGACCTGTATAACTAAACATTTTTTTTTTTTTTTTTTTTTTTTTTTTTATCTTCCAGGGTCAAATCCCTCAGGATTAAATTTGAGACCATAGACAGTACTTTGTAGAACTGTTGTTAGTGTCAGCCTTCGGGACGAGTCATGGCCATTGCTTGGCCATTTTGCTTTCTGTGAAAGCCTGAGAGAATGTTTTTCTCTGGGTGACTCTCCTTAGACGCACTGCAGTTCATTCATCCCTTTCCTCTGGGGTCCCATAATCTCCTTGACCAGGAAATAAAACCATATTCTTGACAGGCTACAGTTTTGTATTTCCTTGAATTTCCAAATATCTGTGTCAAAATTGTGTAACTGCTTATATCACATTGTATGGAAAGTTATTAGAATATCAATGATGGTCAGAAAATATCATTTACAAGCTAAGTCAAAGATACTTGATACTCAGAAAGCCAGTGATGATAAGCCCAGTACCTATGTTATAGAATAATAGTATCACAAAGCTTTTCTGCTGGAGGGTTGAGAATGTAAGTTAACAGACCGACAATTGGAGAAAAAGAAGGGCTATAAGGATAGCCAA
>PVJA010041915.1:0-17609 GCA_004027025.1 Myocastor coypus | reverse complement strand
ATGAAGAGGTAACACTCATAAATATGTATGCACCCAACAAGGGAGCACCAAGTTGTAAAAGACAAATCGTAATGAACAGGAAAAATCTAACACCCAATACCACATTCCTAGCAGCAGACCTTACTACCCCTTTATCCCAGAAAGATAGATCAAGCAGAGAAAAAATTAGCAAAGAAGCAGCAGAACAGAACCAGATCTTGGAACAACTGGACTTGCTGGATATACACAGAGTGTTCCACCCAAACATTTCTGAATACACATTTTTTTTTACAGCTGCACATGGGGCATTTTCCAAAATTGACCACATACTAGTGCACAGGTCATGCTTAAATATATGTAAGAAAACAGAAATTATACCATGTATGTTATCTGAACACAATGCAATGAAAGTGGAAATTAATGACAAAAAATCACAAGAACCCCAGAAATACATGGAAATCAAGCAATACCCTTCTGAGCAACCAGTGGGTGACAGATGCAATTTAAAAAGAAATTAAATAATATTTACACTTAAATGAAAATTCACACAACCTAGCAGAAGTTATGGAATGCAATCAAAGCAGTTCTTATAAGGAAACTTACAGCCCTGAACTCACACTTTAAGAAAACAGAATGGGAAAAAATACTCTTACACAGCACCTAAACCAAACAGAAAAGGAATAGCAAACAAAACCCAAAGGCCAAAGACGGGAGAAAATTATAAAGGTTAAAGCAGAAATTAACTCAATCGAGACAAAGAAAACAATACAAAGAATTAATGAATCAAAAAGCTGATTCTGGTGGACACCCACCTGGGACACCCCTCCTGTCCCTGTCTTAGACAGGAGCTTTCTATCTCTCAATAAATATGTTCTGCTCATTTAAAAAAGCTGGTTCTTTGAAAAATTAAATAAAATTGATAAGACGGTAGCTAACATCACCTAAAAAAAGCAAAGAAAGGACTCAAATTGAAGCAATAAGGAATGAAAAGAGTGAAATTACTACATACCCAGCAGAGACTCAGTTGATCGTTAATAGCTACTTTGAGAATCTATGCTCTTACAGAATTAGACACAGATGAAATGGATAGATTCCTAGAAAGGTACAAGCTACCAAAACCAAATCAAAAAGATATAAGAACTCTGAATAATCCAGTAACAGTCAATGAAATACAAAATATAATAAAAATTATACCTACAAAGAAAAGTCCAGGTCCTGCTGGATTCACAGCTTAATTTTATAAGAAACTTACAGAAGACATAATTCCAATATTCTGCAAACTATTCAATGAAATTGAAAAGGACATCCTCCCAAAATCATTCCTAGAGGCAAATATTATACTGATACCGAAACGAGGAAGAGAGAGATGCAACTAAAGCACAGAACTACAAGCCAATTTCTCTCATGAACATAGACGCCAAAATCCTCAATAGAATCCTTGCCAATAGAAAACAGCAAATCATAAATTATATTATACACCATGACCAGGAAGGACTCATCCCAGGGATGCAAGGATGATTTGATATATGCAAATCTATCAATGTAATACACCATATCAATAAGCCAAGGCCAATATCCACATGATCATATCAATTGATGGAGAAAAGACTTTGACAAAGTCCAACACTCATTCATATTCAAAGTACTACAGAAAATTGGAGCAGAGGGCCTCTACCTCAATCTGATAAAGATATCTATGACAATCCAATCAGCTTTTGATATAAACAGCAGAACATATTTTTTTTAAGAATCTATTAATGGAATCTATCCATTTCATCTGTGTCTTCAATTCTGTGAGAGTAAAGATTCTCAAAGTAGCTATTAATGATCATATGAGTCTCTGCTGGGTCTGTAGTAATTTCACCCTTTTCATTCCTTATTGGTTGAATTTGAGTCCTTTACTCTTTTTTGTGAGGTTAACTAGAGGCTTATCAATTTTATTTAATCTTTCAAAGTACCAGCTTTTTTTTTTTCAATGAGCAGAACATGTTCATTGAGAGAAAGAAAGCTCCTGTCCAAGGGAGGGAAAAGGGGTGGGGTCCCAAGTGGGTGTACCCCAGAACCCGCTTTCTGATTTATAATCCAATTATGACAAGCGAACATAATTCTAAATGGGGAAAAGCAGTCTTTTACTCTCAGATCTGGTACAAGACAAGGATGTATCCTATTGCCACTCCTATTCAATACTGTCCTGAAACCATTAGTTAGAGCCATTAGACAAAAAAGAGAAATAAAGGGAATAAGAATAGGTAAAGAAGAAGTTAAACTATCACTATTTGCAGATGACATGATAGTATACTTGGAAGACCCAGAAAACTCCACCAAGTAGTTACAAGAACTAATACGCAAATTCAATAGCATAACAGGGTACAAAGTAAACACATAAAAGTCAATAGCTTACTTTTACACAGATAACAAACACACTGACAGAGAAATTAGGGAAACAATATCTTTTACAATAGCATAAAAAAAGAGAAATACTTAGGAATTAACCTAACTAAAGAAATAAAAGATCTATTCAAGGTAAACCACAGCACTCTGAAAAAGAGATCCTAGAGGATTTCAGAAAATGGAAAGATATCCCCTGCTTCTGGATAGGAAGAAGCAACACTGTGAAGAGGGCCATAGTCCGTAAATTGTTATACAGATTTAATGCAATCCCTGTGAAAATACCATCAACATACCTCAGAGACCTGGAGAAATGAATCCTAATATTTATTTGGAACCAGAAAAGATGTAGAATTGCAAAAACAAGACAGGCAGCATTACAATTCCGGACCTACAGAGCTACCATGATAAAATCAGAAAGATACTGGCAAAAGATACTAGATGATCAATGGAATAGATTAGAAGATGTGGAAGCAAATAGAAACACACTCAGCCATTTAATTTTTGACAAAGGGACTAAACATGTTTACTGGAAGAAAGATAACCTCTTTAACAAATGGTGCTGGAAAAGCTGGCTTTCCAAATGTCGAATACTAAAACTTGACCTGGGTCTCTCCCCATTCACTGAACTAAAATCAAAATGAATTAAGATCTAAAGAGAAGCCCTAAATCTCCTAGAGGAGTAAGCTGGAGGAAATCTGAAAGACTTTGGGGTATGCAAGTGTTTATGGACAAAGATCAAAATGTACGTTTAACCCTTGAAAGCATGAAAAAATGGAACCTTTGGCTGAGTTTTTTCATGTCAAAGGGAATTACCAGCAGAGTGAAAAGACAAGCCACAAATTTCTAAAAGATTTTACCTAATAAATATTCATACAAAAGTCTTCTATCTAGAATTTATAAAGAGCTAAAAACCATTAGGCTCCCAAAATTCAAAGACCCAATCCAGAAATGGGCATCTGACATGAACACAAACTTCTCAGAGAAAGAAATTCAACAAACTTATGAATACATGGAGAAATGCTCCACATTGCTAGCCATTTGTGAAATGCAAATGAAAACAACACTTAGATACCACCTCACTCCAGAAAGAATGGCTACCATAAGGAAATCAACCAACATCCATTGTTGGAGAGGCTGTGGGGGAGAAGGGAACACTTCACTGCTTGTATGAAAGCAGATTGGTGCAACCATATGGAAAGCAGTGTCGAGGATCCTTAAAAATCTAGAATTGGATGAGTTTTATCCCCAGTCCTAGGACAAAGAAAAAGAAGTTTGGAAAACTCGAACTTAAAATACCATCCAATCCAGCTATACCCCTACTGGGAATTTTCCCAGAAGAACAGAAAACACCATGTCATAGTGATATCTGTATACTTATGTTCATAGCAGCACAATTTGTGATATGCAAATCTTGGAAACAGCCAAAGTTCCCCTTCCTTTGAAGAATGGTTTTAAAAGATAAGGTATTTTCATAAAACAAAACATTACTCAGCTATAAGAAATGATAAACTAGAAGAGTTCATATATAAATGGATATATCTTGAAAATATACTTATAAGTGAAATAAACCAGACCTACATATGCAAATATCACATTGTCTCCCTATTGTAAGGACTCAAAAATAGAATAAATGAATGAATGAATGAATGAATAAATGAATGAATGAATAAATAAATAAATAAATAAATAAATAAATAAATAAATAAATAAATTTTGGGTGGTACCAGGAATCAATCTCAGGACTTTGCCTTTTTTGTATCCTCAACTCCTACAATTTTTTTTTTCGAAGAGTTACTTAAATACAAGATGAATTTGGAAGAGTTAAAACAATGTTTACTGAAAGTGTTAACGTTTAATGGTTGACCAATCTTACATACCTATATCTATTAATCTAAACAGATTTAATGATGAAAATATGCAATACAACCACTGTTAAATGTTTCTTATTTTGAAATTCTGTACTACGTGTACTCTTACTTGTTACTATTTTTCTATCTTTGTTTCTGCTATTTTTACTCTTTAAAATAAAATTTCAAAAATTAAATAAATGAAAAGCATCTTATTAGAAATTCATAAAGTGAAATAAAATAAGATTTATTGTCTCTAAAATTTGTATAGTGGTATTTAATCCATTGCCATTTTAAGGCATCAACTGGTCAAACCTAGTTAAATTATGAAACTGGCATAAAAGGAAGTACTGTGTACACACAAAAAAAATGGGAAGAAGCTGGGTTTGGTGGCGTACGCCTGTAATCCCAGTAATTGGGAGGCTGAGGCAGGAGGATCAGTGAGAGTTCAAAACCAGCCTGGGCCGCAAAAGTGAGCTCAAGGCCAGCCTGAACTGCACAGTAAGACCGTGTCTCAAAAAGACAAAGAAAAAATTGGGAAGATTTATTAATCATAAGAATAAGAGCTGTATTTTCTGTTTTTCTAATTTTCTTTTGTATAATTTGTCCAGATTTTACTTGACCAGAAAACCAACTGTGTCTAAAATTATTTGCCTTTAGCTATGTGACAAATTTGGTTTAAATGTTCTTCAGTGTAATTTTTCTCTTTCTTTTTATAGTTTGAGCAATTTGATTATAAGACTTACAAATAAATATTTTCATAGTGCACTGTATTTAAATCTTTATTATTATTTTCTAAAAAAAGAAACCATATATTTAGAACATAATAATCAACTACCTTGTTACTAGTGCAGAAAGTGTCAAAAATAATAACAATCAATGATAACAACTACTACTTTGATTTATTACAAGCAAGACATTCTTTTTTAACAATATATTTGAATCTTCTCTGAACTACATAGCCTTATTCTCTTTTTTAAGGTAAACTAGCTTCAGAAGTGAACTAACCATTCCCAATCTTTGTAGGGTATAAGTGGCAAATGCAAGAATTAACTTCAGGGATGTACATTATTGCTCTTATTGTTTAATGTTCATTACAATGTATCACTGTGAAACTGTTTATTATTTATGTGTTACAGTGAGGTATTTTTGAAAGAAATCATTTTACTTCACAAAATAGTACTTAAGAAAAGGGAAAACCAGTAGTACTCCAGAATTTTTGATTTTTAAAAATATGAATGTCCTGGATGTAAGACAACAAGCTATTCCCTTTTCTAATTCAATGCTTTTAATTCCCCCAACAATCACAAACCCCTACTAAATGTATAGATTTAATCTGTATAATAAAGGAAATGAAGATTTAAAAAAAATTTGGCTGGATAATTGCCAACCCTCAGTAGTTATTCTGTCATGTATATGATGGGTCCTATAGTCAGTAAATAATGTTTTTTAGATAAAGAAATGAAATTCAAAATCAATGGCAAAGCCGGGTGTGGTGGTGCACGCCTGTAATCCCAGCACTCGGGAGGCTGAGGCAGGAGGATTGGTGTGAGTTCGAGACCAGCCTGGGCTACAAAAGTGAGCTCAAGGCCAGACTGAACTGCACAGTGAGACCCTGTCTCAAAAAATAAAAAAAAAAATCAATGGCAATATTAAATTTGTAGTATCAATCTGCAAACAGATGTATAAACATTTGCCGTGGTAATTATATATCTAAAAAAGCCAATTTACCAATCAAGTTTAGTCCTTCCCAAATGTGTATCTATTTGACAGAATAAAATTGTTATTTTATAGTGGTGCTCTATTTCATCAAATAATTTAAAATTATCTTATATAATTTGTCATAATAAGTGACAATGGTCGAATCCAATTACAACTTTAGAACTAACTGAAAATAAATACTGTCTCTATGTATAAAAGTAGAAAAACGTAGTTTTGTATTTCTATGTAACATATGATAGCTATTCCATACGCACCAAAATTCAAAACTGTAAGATATTATAAGGATTCATGAATATATAATTCATGTAGAGTTTCTCTTTGAAGAAAAATATCAAGTGTGAAAAATTTCAACTCAAATTAAAACCGGAAAATATTATTTTATTTTCATAAATTTTTACCATATTATTTGTTTATATACATATTAAGTATACTAATAATCTTACTTAAAGACAATCTTTATAAATATACATTTTATATGAACTTGACAATTGTCAATTATGAAATGAAATAGTCAATAAAATTAGTTTCATTTCAATTATAATATTTCAAGCAATAATTTGGGAAAGGGCCCGTCAGATACCTCAGCAGACTAAAGAGCTTGCTTAGGCAGGATGCTGCAGCCAGGTTCAGTCCCTGGCTCAGACAGCACCTGATTCTGGGCATGATGTTGTATGCCTGTAATCCAGCACTTGGGAGGCTGCAAACAGAAGAATCATAGCAAGTCTGATGTATTCAGACCCTATAGACACTGTACTAAAATACATTTAAAAATTATGATAAAATTTTCTCCATTTAACATATAGATATTCAATACATGATATAATCGTGAGATAAATTTCTTTCATCCATCCTCAATTGTCTACTACTTGAACCATGGCTAGAATTCTTACTGAACTGCACACAAGTCAAATATAATGAATGGGTCAATGGTTGTGTCTGCTTGAATAATTTAGCTAGCCTAAGTCTGCTCAGAAATTCTACACCCACCCTAGGATGGCTCATTGTCCAGATGGTATAGGAAGTGAAGGTTGAATTTGTTCTTTTGAGGGGCTCCAGTCTTCAACCTTTAGCTTGGAAATCATTTTTTGTCTTCTAGTACAGACTCTTTGGCTTCACCTCTTATCTTGCCTTCTCCTGTTATTGACTCTTCAGCCTTCTGTGGCAGACACATCAGACTCCTTATATGTACTTGTGGACCTTGAAATGAATCTTTAGTCTGCAATTTGCAAACATCCCCTGCATACTTCCTCATCCAGTTCTCCGGTTAATCATTACACCAAACATGCAACTTTTTATAAATTTGCATGTCATATATTATATTGGTTTCTTTATTAGAATACTAACAGATATAGGTCTTGGTACCAGGAGTAGGGCATGAAACCATGCAGATTTATGTCTATTGGGTCGACTAATGGTCAACTTATATCACAGCGCTGAACTGAATCAGTGTAGTTCTGGATGGGGAAAGCCCAGTTGTGAGTTGTTGCTAGCTGCATAAAAAGAGAATTAGGGTAAAACATGTCTATACTTTTGGTTCTCCTACAGAAGCTTTTTGTGTTGGTTTTCCTAGTATGAAATTAACTATTCTCATTGTCAGAAGAGCTCAAGTCTTTGCTGTAACAGAGGATGCCTTCAGTTCTCTTTGAGAGAGCTCTGGTCCTCACTGAGAGTATCTATCACTTCCAGGGCCACTGCAGACTGATCCTTCAGCCTAGTGACACAGTTCCTTCAACCTGCTGGTACAAGCTAGCTTTCTACCTTTGAGCCTTTCCTGTGCAGATCCTTGATTCTGACTTCTATAAGATGCTGCGGTGGGCACTAGGCGTCCAGCTTGACTCAAGGAGGATACTGTCATGGGCTCTACCACTTTAGCTGGACTCCTACAGAACATTGCCATGGGAACTGACCCCTCAGCTGGACTCTTTGTGTCTCTAGTGCATGAATAGGTATGGACTCTTCTGCGTTTGACTCATTGGGTGACTGTTATAAAATTATCTTATAAATTACATGTTCTGTATCAAATGTATTTCCTGTTAAACCCAGACTGCAACACCAACAAAGCCAAAGTCCTTTCTGTCAATAATTTATGGTCACTGTTTTTTGTTTTTTTTTTTGTCTTTGAAACCGTTACTGGATCAATTATCTGTCACTCAAATGATTCCAAAGGCAGTATGTCTCCATGCAGATGCAGATCATACGTTTCATACCATTATCATGGGGAGTTTCTGCCAGGAGCTTCTGAAGAATTTTTGCTGTTTGAAAATGCCACACTTCCTGTCTCTCCAACACACTGTAAGACTTCACCATACAATACTTCCATCTGGCAATTGTCTTCTTGACTAGTTCTCTCCATCCTTGTCTTCTTTCTATATGCTTTCTGACTGATAATATAGAGGAATTACATCCTCTCTCAATGCACTGAATAATCTTTCAGAGACTCCATCTTATTTTTATATCCTCTCCTACTAAATGATAAAAGGAAAATTTCATGTGTATCCAATCTCTGCATATTGGTCATCTGTATGAATTGAAGATGACATCATCCACTCCACAGTTTTAAGTTGTTCTTACTTCTTTACTTTACAGTAAATATGCTGCAACATATTTACTGCTTTCTCTGTACTAAATTCTATCTACCAAGTTTTAGATCACCTACTTCACCATCATGAAGTTTCCCTGTAGTAGTCAACATTTTGCAAATTTCTTCTACTTGTCTTTCTTAATTGAAACAATACTGCCAAATCAGAAAGTCTTACAAGTCCCTTGGGGCCCGGCGGGATGGCTCAGTGGCCTAAAGGGCCTGCTTGGGAAAAGCTTGGGCGGCTTCAGGGACCACGGTTCGATCCCCGGCACCACATGCTGCGCCAGCCCTGCCCTCGGGGTGGGCTGAGCCGGCCATAAAAATGAGTGAATAAGCAAATAAAGGTTCTGAAACAAGAAAAAAAAAATAAAAAAAATTAAAAAATAAAAAATAAAGAAAGAAAGTCTTACAAGTCCTATAAAGTTTACAACTCTCACAATGGTTTCTGTTTTACTTACCTTAATTCCAAAGGTAATTTTTGGCAACTGTGTACCTTTAGTCACTTGGAAATCCATATTTCTTGGAGCTCAAGTAGTGTTAGTGCACTTTTGCTTTCTATATATGTTCTGTAATAATTGTACTTATTGATTTAATCACCGATATAGTAATATTTAATCCCTGTCTCTTTATTTCAATTCTTCACCCCACTCATAATAAATGTGTGGTTTACATAGAGTATATTTCCAAAATGATACCTTTGATACATCATCATTTTCTAAACTCCAGACCCTAAACCCATGGTGACTTGCTAACTCTTGTCCTTTTAAACAAAAGCAAACAATCTGGAAAAAGACAGAACTTATAATTTCAGATATTTTACTGTACCAATGAAACTACTCTTCCATTCCTGAAACAAATTCTTCAACTTCATCCAGACTGTCCTTTTCCTTCTGCACTTTCAATGCATTATTTACTTGTCTTTTTTCCATACTTTTCTAAATTGGACTGTGTATTTTAGAATTATTTTTTGCAATTATATATCAGCATTCTATTGCCAGACTTAGCTAAGAAAACAATTTATACTATGCACATATAAATAATGCAACCTTGCTTTATTGCTGAAAATTTTCAAAACACAACCAAATACCTTTACTTAAAAGCTGCATAAAATGCATTCAACATATTCTACCTTAAGGTGGCTAAAGTTCCCACCTAGTCTTCACACACACTAAAAATTATCATGTATTTCTTGTGGTGATCTTTTAATGACATGTCCCCTGCTACTGTTTTTTTTTTAATTTTATTTTTTACATTCTATGTACATTTCATCTAAAAGATCGAGCTTCTTTAAAAAATTTAATGGAAAGTGCATTCAATGATTGCTAAAAGGTACACTTGCTTTCACTTGTTTTTATAAATCTCAAACTGATGACTCAATCCTGAAAATAATCTGAATGGAGAAGATACAGTTTGTGAATCTTAAAGCATCAAAACATCAATATTTCACTTAATATTTTCTAAACTCCATAAACATCATTTTAGAAATACTCATTAATATTCCCCTGTTATTCCAATATACATTAATCAAATGCTGAAAACCTTGCAGCTGCCTTTGTAGCCTACTTAAATCTTTCCATTTTTAAAAGCTGCTGCCAGTTGCCTGCATCCTATGAACATTACTTATATTACTTTAATCTTCATTATATTACTTGGAGAAGTGTGTAGCAAAACGGATGACCTCTATGATGCTCTGTTGGGTAATTCATTCTTTTTATCTCAAACTGAATGATATATTTCTATCTATCTATCTATCTATCTATCTATCTAAGTCTATCTATCTATCTACCTACCTATCCACCTATCTACCTATGTACCTATAGAGATCATATATTTCCATTACATTTCCACAACAGATAATCTATATGAGTTTTTTTGTTTTTCATGCTTCACATTTTGCTTGAGAACATGTGTATGTGTGTACTTCATACCTGGAAAACTAAGTGATTTAAATATTTTGAAAGAAAGAGTTTATGTTACTTTAGCCTAGTAGAATATGTTACTTAAATACTGTAAAAAATGTTGATTCTGTGATATCTTGGCTCCTGAGACATATATTTTACAAGGATCTGTTTTGATTAACTGAATTACCACATAGGTATTTCAAATAAATGTCATCAAATGCATGATTAATTATATTAAAGCCTTATGGATTTTTTTCAAAATATTCCTGTCTATTCATGTTTATGCTTTTGAATTGGCATTGTTTTTCTGCTGAATGTTATTAGTTTTGTTTTCACAGTTTAATTGCACAGTAAATCTTTTAATTCTTCTGCTGGAAATTTATTCTGTTATTTTCACTTTATGTATGTCTTTGGATTACAGGATATTGCCAGATCAAATTCATGCTGATATAACAATCTCTGCAGTTTAAATGGGTATGTTAATCCAGTTGCATATTTGGAATAAGTACTATTCCTAATTAGAAATTTAGTTAATAAAACCATAATGTAAACAGACTATTTCAAATTATTATACTTTTTTATTTTTAGTTTATGTATATCCACTTTGCTACTATTTGTTGAGTCAATCATTAATTTTACATTTTCCTTCTACTTTGCTAACATCCAAAAGAATATATTAATAGTTTCTGTAGGAACTAATACTCAATTTGTTAGTAAAAAATGCATAATTTTCCAACATCATGTACAAATAATCTCTGGCTGAACAGGGATAAGAAACACCACAGGAAAGTGCTCTAGCATGGCTTACTAGAAGGAGCATGGCACACACTGAGCTCAGAGACATGACAGGGGAAGTACAGGCACTCAGAAAGGAGGGCGTGTGTGCACTAAAGAACCAAATATGGGGGGAGGAAGTACAAAACAGAGAACTGAAGCCAAGCATCAGAGATGCTTAAAATGAGAAAAATGGCTGCCAACTTATTCCAGCGCTGGATCAATCACTGGATCACATCACCGACCCAGGGAATACTCCATCATGAGAAAGCATAGAGTGACTCACAAAGCAGCCAAGTAATTCAATGGCAGATAGGCTGCTATGATACACACCTCCAATATCCAGGGCCTACATGCTTTAATTCCTTCTTCATTGGAAGTGGGTGGGATATTGACCTATTTGAACATTAGAGAAACTAAAATCCAAAAACTCATTTGAAAGGCAGAGACTTGGGAATGGTGGGCTACTGGAAGAAATAAGAAACAAATGGGAAAGCTCTGAAATATGGTCCGATTATCACATACTAAGAGAAACATACATCTTTACTTGCATTGGCAAATAGCAGTTGACACCCTTGTGACCCAGGGCACAAGGAAAGATACCCAAACAGTGTTCAAGAAGGAAATCTCTTTTTGCTCCTGCAAATGCAACCAGTTCTGTTGCTGTCAGACATTCTAGAGGCCATACCAACTATAATGCTGCATGGGATCTCTCTTCCTGATAGTCAAGAGACTCTGAAAGTCCAGGAGCTCTAGGTTCTGCCCACTTTGAAGACTGGATAGTGGCTCTGGAGTGCAGACAGAAGGCAGCTTGTCAAGGGAAGCATTGTGGCCATCAAAGTTGTATGAACATGGATGGAACTTGAGGCCATAAACTAAGTGATGTAAATCAAACAGAAGTTTATACAATTTTTTTATAATATGAAAACATAATACGCATACTTTATAGAACTGCGCAAAAGACAAATAGTGGAAAACAAAGATAGAGTCTGTACGGATGTAAAGAGAATCTGAGGGAGAAAGTGGACAGGGGAAGAAAAGGAGTCCAAGTGATCAACAAGTGATACACCCTTGTATGAATTCCCCAAGATGAACGGTTTTGTATATATTGCAAAAATAATTAAAAGCAGAAGAAAAAATACAACATGAATGCAATTATATAAAACATTTACATATTATAGCAAGTTCTTTATCAATAGTGTGGCAACTATTGATGCCTTTTTAACAATAATGTTCATAACATAAAAATATCTTTAACGCTGACATGATCCAAATTTTATCTCCTGATTATTTGTAAATCATATGCTAGTCATTTCTAGTAAAATTTTCACCATCCCTAATCGTAAACTCTTCTAGTTTTTTTTTACATATATTCCTTCTATTTGGAAGGTTTTCCTTTTTTTTGTTTTCATTATAACTTTGTAATATATTTCCCACTAATATTAATTAAATTTATGTATCCATGTTTATTTTTAGGACTTTAAAACTATTACTCTTACAGTTCACAGATTCATGTTATTAAAATAAAGCCTCACACCAACTTATTTCTCGCTGTCTTCATCGTGCTTTTCCTCTCATTTTTGACTGGTTTCCTTTCATGTTATATATTTTAAATTTTGTTATTTGCTTTTGCCTGTAAAAATTCACATTCAAGATAATTACATAATTCCTATACTTATATTATTACCATCTCTTCTAAATATTTAATGCTTTTAAGTTCTGAGATAAGCATCCCCTCTGGTTAAGGTCGGCTATTCTTCACTAGGCAAACATGTCACGTGGTGTAAACTTTGTAATAGTATAAATAAAGGATTGTTTTGTTGTGAAAAAAAGAGAAAAAATATACATGTATATACAATACAGTTAAGATAGATATACAGCTACTCTCTTGAGAAGAAAGTTTTGTACTAATACTGTTTAGACAAAGTATGTCTGCATCTCATCCTCTGAATAACTACTGTGAAGAGCAACATGCAATGTATCAATTATTGGAACTGTCCTACTAACATGTTTTGAACCTGTTTCATTGCTATTCTATCTTTTTGCTTATTAAAATGAATAAAAATAGGAAAATGAAAATAAAAAGTGGAAAAAAGTAATGTTCATACCTAAATGATTTTGGATTTATGTAAATTTCTCTAATTCATGTAATTAGTAGATTAAAATTTTTCTTATAACCGTTATTATCAACTATATGGCAAGAACTGATTTTCTACTTACAGAAATAAATTACCTTTTATATAGAAGTTCAGTGTTTCTCATCTTATAGGCCTTGTCCTATAATAAACTTTTCCTAAAATATTGCTTACTTTCAAACTATCTTTTTCAAAAGTTTTGATATTATCCTCAGGAATCTTCAATTGCATTTTTTTCTTGTTTTTCTTCCCTCCATCCTCTACTGGGAATTAAACTCAGGCACTCACATTTTGAGACAGGCGCAGTGCTGCTAAGTTATATCCCTGTCTGTGCACTTCAAATTTAACTGAGAGAAATTAATAAAGTCAGGAAAATTTTGCTGATGTGTTGTTTCCCTGATTGTTTTCTGTTTTGCTTTCTTTAAACTTTTTAAAATCTTTCCAACTAATGTTCTATTTTCACAAAAATCTTCCTGATTTCTTTTATGGGTAGAGAATTTTCCTCTAAAAATATTCTATGAGTTACTTCTTGGATCCCAGATTGTGCTCTTCAGAAATTGCTAAAATTTTCCCAGAGCAAACAAATATAATTATATAGGATTTTCTAAAATGGAAAGATGTATTAATCTTATCTCAAGAAATTTTATAGCCAGGTATGATGGAATAAACCAGTAATGCCAGCACTTGGTAGGCTGAGACAGGAGGATTGATGTTAGTACAAGACCACCCTGGGTTACCAAAGTGAGTTCAAGGCTAGCCTGAACTACATAGTGAGACCCTGTCTCAAAAAGACCAAAAGAAGAAATTTTATAGATTCAACAGTGATAGGTCTTTGTTCTTCTTCATTTCAAATAATCCGTCATTGCCTCACTTATTTTTATTTTTTTTCCATTTGTTTTTAGTCACTGAGCAGTCCATTAAATGTACCAGGAATGTGACTGTACTACTGCACTACTGGGTGATAGCAGCATTCATGTAATTTACTAATCTCCACTAAATTTGAAGATTACATGAATTTTGCAGCTTGAATCACGTTCATAGATTCTAACAAATGTGGATTCTGGCCTTGGAGAGTATTTGATACTTAATACCATACCAGGTTTTTTATGTTATTCATGGGTGCTAAATTCATGGAATCCTAAAAGAGATGAAAAAACAAGCAGAAGGTATACACTAGGTTACAATCAGAATTTTGGTTAAGATTTTCCCAAGGACAAATACTTGACCAAGATCAAAATATGAGAACAAAAGACAGAAACAGATGCATGCTATTCTTCCTGACTGGTGATAAGATGCCAGTGGAGGAAAATGCAAAGGAAGGAGAAACTTGTAGGCAAGCGGGCTTTGGTAGCTTCCAAAAATACTTGAGAAGCCAACAGTAGTTCTGCCTGGCTTTATTTCTCAAGAACTTTCATCTCAGAGAAGTTAATAATCTCTTAAATTTGTCCACAACTAATACTTTCTTGGTTATTTCAAATAAGGGTGTATTTCCCTGATAACACGAAGTAGGACTAATTTGGGAGGCAAATAAATAATGGACGGACTTTTAGAAAGATAAAGAAGAAAAAAGCTGAATTTGGTTTGCACACATTGCAAAAAATGTGACTGAGAATATGGCTCAGCAGCATAAGTGCCTGCCTGGTAAGCATAAGGTTCTGAGTTCAATCCCTCGTGTCACAAAATAAATAGATAAAAAGATAAATAAATAAATAAATAAATAAATAAATAAATAGAAATAAATACAAATTGCAACAATGTATGCTGACAAAAGCAACATAAAAAGGTTCTTATACCCATGAGGAAGCTAAATGCATAGTGAACAATTATTGTTATGTTTAAATCATTGGATCACCTTGGTAATTTATTTAGATTATTGCAAATTGATATAAAAATATCACTATATCCCCAGTATATGGTAAGAGTTATTTTCTCTTGGAATTTGGTTGTTTTCCCTCTTTATATGGGCTATAAAACCTTAAAAAGAAATGTAAGTATTACTTTTCAGGATTAAAAATAGACGATAATTTTTCTCTTTGAAGGTTACAAAAATGGATCTACCCTGTAACCAAAGATATTCTGAGTGTATTCTTAAACTTCGTTTATTGTATATTTCAGAAAGCTACCAGCTTTGAGTAAGGATGAGAATAAAAGACCTCTGTGTACAATGAGATTTGTTTTTTTACTTGAGAGCTAGGAACCATTATGTCTAATATTGGTCGCACTTTCTGCAGAAATACAAAAGTATGGAGCTTCTGGAGAATAGTGAGAGTATAGTAGACCACTAGGCTTGGAATCAAGGGCATATCCTCTTCATAAAGTAAAATTTGCCCCTTTGAGAAATAATTCCTTACTTTAATTCGACTCTGTTAGAAGCTGAAGGCATGTCCAATAATATTCAAAATTCTGTAAAAAGAATTATAAGATATTTTTAATTTCTCCCATAGAACAGTAATGGCACAGACTTTAAAATTTTGAAAATAAGTTAGTGTCTACTGCCATAAATATTATGTTTTTTAGAGACCCTGGGCTGCTGCTATCAAAACTTGGGTGTCATTATGTGCTCATTAATAAGAAATCAAGTCATCAAACACTACATACATTATGTTTAGGCAATAATATTTTTCTCATGTTGATTAAAGATAAATGCGTACAGATATTTACATGACATATTATTTCCAAATGAAAACAGATTTAGATATACATCAAATCCAGAAATAAGGAAGATAGGCCTTCTGAGTAGATAAAAAGCAATATATTAATTTTTTTCATTTAGTTTGTAGTGAAAGCCTGTTATAAGTAAACATTGAAAGTGATTTCTGACCATTTGTTCACAGTCTGGAAGAGTGATCAAAGATATGGGGGAAAAAGCAGGATTAGAGAGGTCTGACGTACTTGGTTGAAATTCCAACTACTGAGTGATTGTGAAGACAGTCATGTTCCATTTAAATACACGCCAAAGATTTTCCTCTGCAGATAATGAGGTGGAAAAGATGACATATATTGTGCATAAAATTCAGGCTCTTTCCCCTCAACCTATGTGTACAGAGTAGACCAATAGAAACAATAACTCTGGTGACAATGATGGAATAGCAAAGCTTCTGCTCACCAGGTTGACCACGTTATTGCTATATTAAATATTTAACCTGTCAGCAACAAAAGTAAATTGTGTTCTTTATGTGGAACAAGTTCCTAGTGTTAGACTGATTACACTGAAACAATTATATTGCCCAAGATATAGTTTATTTTTCTTACAAGAAGAGAAATACATTGTGAATACAGGCCTGTATTTCTAAACATGACACTTGTGGGCATCGCATCCTTTAATTACCAGCTGTCTTACTCACCATTATGGCATTCTATACACAATTGTTTATGGTAAAAGAATACAATTTTCATTACAAGAAGCACCTTATATCTGAAGGATTCATAGGTTTTATCACATGCCCCATTTGTCATAAGCAGGTTGCATAGTGAAATAAATACATGCCCTCTAAATATGTGACCAAATTCAGGGTTGGGCAACAATATATTTAAAGTATGGGGTTATATTCTTCGAATATATTCTTTTCATGAGCAACCATTGAGAGATATGTTGATTTGTGAATGAAGTAGTAAAAGTAATAGTAGTTTCTCTCCTGATTGCAGTAATATCTCTGTGACCATTAATTGTGATTGAAATTTAATTGGATTAGAGAATATTTATCATATTAACTCAGTGATGAGTATGTTTGTGGTTTGTTTCTAGAGACAAATTACCATTTTTATTGCCATTACCTGTTGAATCAGACAGTAGCTTTTTCAGTCTGTGAACTGTTCAGAGAAATTCTGGTGTTTCATCGCAGACCCATAAAAGCATCTCTTACCTTATTCTATGGCTTTCTCCAGCCTCATTGGCTGAGGTTCTACTGAGTCCTTTCGTTCTCTAGTACACTGAAAGTTTGGGCTCTCCCACCTTTTATACTGGAAGACAAGAAATATTATCACAAACTACACAAACACAGATGAACCCTGTTGCCTTAGGTCTCTAACCAGCACAGTTTTCACTCAGTATTTCTCTATTAATCTCCACCAGCTTTAGCTATTGCTTGTTTGGCCATCCTGGGCATTGCTCTTTGTTTCAAAGAGGACACAGTATTGTTCTATCACATTGAAAGTTGAGCCTTAGCCATCAGTTATCTTGCTTATGTTTTTCATGGTCTTGAGCAACCAGTCATAGAAAAGACTTCCTCTGTTTACTGAGTGATCAATTAAGATTACAAGTGAAATAGTACTGTTACTT
>PVJA010041914.1:0-17616 GCA_004027025.1 Myocastor coypus | reverse complement strand
CTCTAATAGAGAAAGGAACAGAATGGGGTTTCAGCATCTAGTTTTCTAGTTTTGACCCTCTGAGTCTGAGGCTACGTTGTTTGGTTATTGTTATTTTGAGTCAGGAGGTAGTTCAGGCTGGCCTCAAACTCACAGAGATCCTCCTGCCTCAGGCTCCTGAGGGCTAGTATTACAAGTGCGTGCTGATGCACTAGGAGTTAATCTGTGGCTTATCAAGAAGGGTGGCGACAGGTCCCAAAGCTCTGACTGGCAGGTCAAGCACCTGTGCTTGATCAAAATTTTCTAGCAGCCCCAAGCCAGCTTGCTGTGCTGTTTCCAAATACCTTCAGCAGTTTCCACAAATGCTTCGAAGTAGGAGATAGGCCCCCTCCCTCACTGTACACACCGAACAAAATGAAGCTGAGCGATGTTAACCATCGCTTTTGCAAGGTTACCAGCTGGCTGGCAGGTGGTAGAGCAGAGCTTCACACCTGCCAAAATCAGGGCGCTCTCAGGAATATGTGTGGGACCCGCTGGGCGCTCCCCAGCTGGGGCCGGCGCCTCCACAGAAAGCCACCTCCGCACTAAAACAAGATGTTTTAGACTCCCCTTCTAAGATACTTTCGGGCTCAGTGTTTTCCTCACGCTCCTTAAAAAGCCGCCCGGTTGGCTTTCAGTTCTGCTGTACGTGCGGAGGGAGAGCGAGGAGGTATTTGATGCGCTCATGCTGAAGACCCCGGACCTGAAGGGGCTGAGGAATGCGGTAAGAGGCCTGGGTTCCGCTGGTTTCATTTCCCACAAGAAGGTTTGGGAATGAACATTCGGGAACTAGGCTTTCTGGGGGCCCGCCTGTCCCGCCCACGCGGGGGGGGGGCACGGGGCCCCTCTGGAGGGGGTGTTGCCTTCGATGTTATCTCCCAGCCAGAACCCTGGCTCCACCCTGGGAGTCGCACACACCATAAATCCTCCTTAATCTGATGGCTGCTGTCTGACAGGCCAGGGCTTTTGTTGGCTTTGCAAACCTGTTTCTGCTTTAATGGGAGTGAAACCCGGAAAGGCCAGGCCCAGAGATACTCTTTTTTTCTCTCTCCTGGAGGGTCCCATTCCTCTTGTTTGTGGTCATCCATGGCTGGAGTGCAGGCTTGTCCTCTGAGACTTTCCCTAGCCCCCAGCACAGAGAGCTGGGCCAGCCAGGCCTGGAGCAGACCCTGTGGCAGCTGGTGCCTCAGCTGGAGTGAAGGTCGAAGCCCCCAGAACAGGCTGATAAGATGGCTCAAGGGTTCCTGAGGAGCAGGTGACCCTGGGGACTGCAGGTGCCTTTTGCAAAGGCCCACTGTGTGTTCGTCAGAGAAACCTGAAACATGGACGCTGTGGGCCCCTCCCACCATCCCATGAGGTCATGGCTGAGAGGTCAGGGGTCGAGGCCGGAAGTGACCGCTGGTGACTCCTGCCCATTGTCTCCCCACTCTGTTCTCCTTCCATACTGTCACCCTGCTTGGCAGCAGCCCTGGGAAGTTGGGCTCATAAAAGCTCATTAATGTCACTTGACTGCAGACTCCAAGTCTTGGGTTGGGCAGTAACTGAAAGGCTCAGGCTCCCCTCTGGAGCTTGCATTCTCTTCCCATGGCTCTTCTAAGTTGGACCTGTGATTAAGCTGTATGCTTCCTAATACAGAGCTCATGGCCTTTGAAGGCAGCCTGTGCAGTCTATTATCTATCTATCTATCTATCTATCTATCTATTTATTTTTTGTGGTACTGGGGATCAAACTCGGAACCTTAAGCTTTCCAGGGAGGTCCTTGTGCTGCTGAGCTATCTCTCCAGCCCACCGTGCGGTCTTTGTATAATGTATTCACCTTATATTTAGAAAGGTCCCAAATTCTTCCTTTGCTGGATTGGAGATCTCCCCCATGGTAGCATCTAGCTATATTACCACTAAAATAGTCTTAAGAGCTTTGCTGGCCCAGAGGGGTACCTGTCAAGAATAACACCAGAACAGAACCTGATTCTTATCCTAAAGGGCCCAGAGATGGCCAGCTCCCCTGCAGCCCCCACCAAGCTGTGCTTCGGCCTTCAGACAGCTAGGTCTGCGTATCAGCATTTGATTGTACTCTGACTCGGCCTGGCTCCAGGATGAGTGCTTTGCATAACTCTCTTAGTTGAAGTTCACAGCTTCAGCTCTCAGGTACCTCCCATTACTGTACCCATTTTCCACACAAGGAAACTGAGGTTTGGAGAAGGAATGAGACCTGTTACATTTTGCAGCTCCGATGGTGGAGCTAGACAGGATCTGTGTGCTCCAGAACCTCAGGAGCTGTGGGGAGAAGCGGGCTGCCTCTGGATCTGGGTGTGCAGCTCAATGGGCTGGGTGCTCATCTGGAAGTGACTCTGAGGTTCGGGGTGTGGTAGAATCAATGGACCAGGGTTCGAGGCTCAGGCCCTGGCTTATACTCTTGGAGCTTGGCATGTATAGCTGCCACCTCAGGGCAGTAGCCCCTGCCTGAAGGAGAAATGTGGGATGGGGCTGGTCACTGCAGGACCGGGAGCAGCCTGTCCCTTAGCTTCCATAATAACAGCAGTGGTCACCAAAGGAGAGCTCAGCAAGGGCTGGGAGAGTTGGGAGCTGCCCTTGGTGGCATATGGCATCCATGCAGATCTCTGGGTAGGTGGCTACTTTCTCTGACACACACAAGGAATTTGCACAAGGTCACCAGTGGGTGGGTGGTGGCCCTAAGCCCTGGCCAATCCCCATGGCTGGCATTAGGCAGGAGCCAAGGGAAGGGGTAGAGATGCTCATGAGATTTCACACCCACTAAAAATACTATCTGTTTACAATGTGTCTGCCAAGATACTGGAAGGTTTATCAGACATGATGTTTTAAAAGTAATAGAGGGGCTGGGGAGATAGCTCTGTGGCACAAGTGCCTACCTGGAAAGTACAAGGTTGTGAGTTCAAACCCCAGTCCCACAAAATAAAATAAAATAAAAGTAATAGAGGGCCTGGGGAGATAGCTCTGTGGCACAAGTGCCTGCCTGGCAAGGGCAAGGTCGTGAGTTTGAACCCTGGTCCCACAAAATAAATAAAATAAAATAAAAGTAATATAAATCTACCTATGTGGAATACAAAAATATCTGTGCATGCAGCCAACAGTGGGATGGCATGTAGCCAGATATTTCTTCACAGTCTTCATCTCAGGAAAGCAGGGTTGTGGGTGGCCGTAATTTCCTTCTTTACATCTCTCTCTTGAGGTGTCAGACAGCAGACAGACAGGCCAGCGTTACTCACTTCACATGTCGTACACAGCTGTTATTGTCAGGAAGCGCCCCGGTTGGGCAGCAGAACTGAATGCCCTCCCGTTCTCTTCCAGATCTCTGAGAAGTACGGGCTCCCTGAGGAAAACATTTGCAAAGTCTACAAGAAGTGTAAGCGAGGGTAAGTGCCCACTCCGGCCCTCTCATCCACTGGCTTCACTGAGGAGCTGAAGGGAGGTGGAGTAGGGGGGCCAGGATCCATCAGGCCGCGGCTGCTAGTCACACTTCCACCTGCAGAGACCAGACCTTGACCAGACCGATTAGGAGGGCCAGGAGGATCGGTCAGAGGCAGAAGGATCTTTAGATGTGACCACCTAGGTGGAAAGGGAAGAGCAGGGTCACACAGCCGGAGACCCGAGTTCAAGTCCCAAGGCTGTTGGATAGCCAAGTCCGTTGATTATACAGAGGACTGCAGCAAACACCGTTTACCTGACCACCCGCTGCGTGTCAGGGGCTCAGCTCAGGGATCTTGTCACCTACTTTTCACAGCTGGAGAAACTGAGGCTCGTGGGTAGTAAGCACTGTTCGCAGGCAGGAGCAGGGGGCCAGGGATACCGAGGCAGGAAGGCCCCTAGGGTTGCTGCTGGAGAAGTTGGGGCAAGAAGGAACAAGAGTTGGGAGTGGGAGTCATGTTAGGGGGACCCTGCCAGGGGCGCCCCACAGACCTCTCCCACCACCGGTCTGGACTAGGCAGCAGAGAGTATGACTCTGTCCTTCAGAGACCCACACAGTGCCGGGCCACCCACATGGGCTCCTGGGGACTCTAGCACCCTTTGCTGTCTGCCCAAGAGGCCGGTGGCTGGGAGAGGGGGAGTGGCACATGGTGACTGTCTTCCCAGGCTCCAGGCCCCCGCTGGGAGCGAGGGTCATTCTCTGCAGCCCTTGCTAACTAGGTTCCCTTGCCAGACCAGCATGGGACCCGGGTAGTGAAGACTTGTCGCTGCCTTCCCAGCCCAGAGGACCCAAGAGCAGGATGCTGGCAAATCCCCCACCTCCGCCCAGCTCAGACCTGAGTCCTGTCCCAGATGGTCACTCCAGCTGCACTGAGCAGCAGCCTGGGAAGGGGCTTAGGCATCCTGGGCCGCTCTCCCTGGTCTTCCTGCTTGGAAGGCTTTGCAGAGCGAGGCAGTGTCCTCACCCGCTGAGGCCCGACCTACAGGCCCACTCCTCTCTCCTCTGTGGCTCCCACCCTAATTCCTACGGAAGCTCAGGGTTGGGGAAGGTGTCCACCCCTGCAGCCCTGGGAGAGGGCCTGTTTTGTTTTGTTTGGTATAAGTGGCACACATGTGTATGTCCATGCGTACATATGTACATGTGTGCGTGTATGTGTGTGTATGTGTGTGCACACATGCGTGTTTCCAAGTTTCAGTTTCAAACCAGGGTTCTCACATTCTGCAGCTGCACCCTGCTTGGCTCCCTGTCGCTCAGCCTTCCCTCCGCTCAGCACCGTGCTCTTGCCCCTGGCTCCAGCTCCACAGATCCCACCCCAACCAGGCTGAGGGTCCAAGTGGTGCCCTTGTGTCTGGTGTGGGAGCTGAGGGCACATGCAGGGATGTGGCCTGCCCCCTCCCCATGCCCTCTCCCCTGAGATGCTGGAGCCTTTCCCTTAAGTGCCCGCAGCAGCAGCAGCAGGAGTACTTCCTGCGTACCAGGTGCTGCACTAAACAATGCCCCCAAAGAAGCACTGGCCCTCTGCTCCTGGTGGGATGACATGATCTCTGTTTTCACAGAGGAAACCGAGATGCAGAGTAGTTGGTGGTGGCAGAAGGAATCCTGCCTGCCTGAAACCTATATAGCACCCACTATTTTTTTCTTGCACCTTCTGCTTATTCCTCTAATCACTAAACAATAGGTGAACAAAGGCCAGGGCCAGCACTATAGCCTAGGACAGTGATGGCGACCCTTCTAGAACTTTCAGCAATACAAACAGCCTGCTAGAGTAAACCCCACTTGCCTAGGGCATACCTACCAGCCCTGCAGAAGCACCGTGTACGCCCACACTCTGAAACCCTAGCTCTAGGATAGTCCAAAATAGCTGACTGAGAATACTCCCGCAAGCCCTCTTTTTAGAGGGAAGACCAGGCAAGTCTGCTGCTTCGTCACAGTTCTTATCTAAGGCCAGGACACGTTAGGGGTTGGGGGAGCTCATTTATCTTCACAAAGCCCTCCTGAAGGTCCTCCAGAGAAAGGCAGATACCATCAGCTTTACAAGCACCACTGAGTGCTTGAAAGATTAACAAAGACCTTCTTTTGGCTGGCAGCTGGCCAGGGGTTTAATGTGGCCCAGGGCAGAAGGCAGCTGGAAGCTAGGAAGTGACAAGAACTGACAGCAGTCCCTGACAGGCTCCTGTGTCAGGACCCCATTGGCACTGGCCTCTGAGGGAGGGTCCCTTTCCCACAGGCAGGAGCTCTGGGCCCTGCTGGGAGCGGGAGGGAGCCAGGCTCCACTGCATTTAGGACATCTGCCCAGGGCCTGGCACCTGCAAGGGTCCAATAAATGCCACTAGAGGAAACAGACAACACCACCCTAGCATTGATAAGTGCCCACCCTTCACCCAACCGTGACCCCTCTGGCCTGCTCCCAGCCTCCAGACAAAGATCCATCTGTGAAGTCCAAGAACTCCAAACAGGGGATCCTACCATTGACATTGGCAGCACCTGCGCCCCAGGGGCCCGAGCTGGACCTTTTTCATGAAAGGAACAGAGGCAGTTGGACTGAGACTGTGGGCTTTAGGCTCACAGTGATCCCCAGAACTCTCCTTTTGGAGTCCTCGGAAAAGCAGATATCTCTGTGGGCCACTTAAAAGTTATCTTACCTTGCCCGGCATGGTGGCACATGCCTGTAATCCCAGCACTCAGGAGGCTGAGGCAGGAGGATCGGTGTGAGTTTGAGACCAGCCTGGGCTACAAAACTGAGCTCAAGGCCAGCCTGAACTGCATAGTGAGACCCTGTCTCAAAAAGACACACACACACACACACACAAAAAAAGTTATCTTACCTTATCTGTACCTTCCCTCATCCTGTATTCTGCCTTTATCTTCTCCCAACTTGTATTTATAGGGCACTAGCTGCCCCAATCCCTCTTTCTCCTTTTGCTCCTCCTATTAAAAAAAAAAAAAAAAAAATATATATATATATATATATATATATATACACACACATACATACATACAGTGGAAAGAGACAAAGGCCTAGATTCAGCTCTCGGCCCTGCTGTTGGTTACCTCTGTGACCCTCACTTCTCTGAACCTCTGTTTTCCTGATTACAAACTAGAGTAACATAGTCGTAAGGATTTCTCCACCAGCCTATGGGAGAGTCTACCCTCCAGGAGGGCAAAATATAGGCCTAATTTTTCTCCTTCCTGCACTTAAAAAGCCTGAGCGCATGCTAGCAATGCTTGATGGATGGGCAAGGAGAGGCAGATGAGTAGGTGAATGGGCGGAGTGGATGGGTAGATGGATGGATGGACCCAGCTCCGTGATATGCTGGACAGCTTAGCAGGGAAGGCAGGAGGACAGCTGATAGGACCGTCTCCAGTCCGCTCTTGGCCACTGCTGCGTCAGGCAGACAGCTCGTAGAGGAGCGGCCTTTGGGATATGCTCTGGCTTTGATCCTACAGGGGGCCCAGCCATGAGGGTTCTTTCTGTGTCTTAGGTTGGCCAGGTCCTTACTTAGAGTACGTGGGGAGAAGAGGCCCAGCTCCTCAGCCTCATGGGGTTGAACTGAGGGGGGCACTCCTCCTGCCCAGGCAGGCATCTCTGAGTGGCACATATAGACTAGTGGAACTCAAATCACCACACCCTCCAGGCTACTGCATCCCAGTGCTCACCTGCCAACAGAGGGAACAAACACCCTGCTGCTCCCCAGGCGACAGTGTTGCCATCCTCCCAGTCATGCCAAGGGCCAGGAAACAGGGGGGCCCTGTTCCATTGCAACTATATCTCCTCTTTTCCAGAATCTTGGTCAACATGGACAACAACATCATCCAGCATTACAGCAACCATGTTGCCTTTCTGCTAGACATGGGGGAGCTGGATGGAAAGATCCAGATCATCCTGAAAGAGCTGTGAGGCCTGCACTGAAAACCTCAGACCCCGCGGGTAGGCTCAGGCCAGAAGCCTACTGGAAGTGACCCCAGGCCACCACACACAACTCGTCCGTGTGCCTCAGTGCTGTTACTTGAATATTCACCTTCCTCTGGGGGAGTCACAGACGTCAGGGCCATAAAGGGGCCTGGGAAGCCTTCTGGCCTGGGCCCTGTTCATGCTTGAATCCAACCCTGGAGTTTCTGGCCAGCACTGGCCCATGGAACACAATGCCTTTTGGGTGAGCTGGTCCCCACCGCCAGGCTTCTCACACTGCCCTGCAGTCCACCCTCACAGAGGAAGCCGCCCTCACAGAGAAGAAGCCACCCTCAGTCCCACACGGCTGCCATTTGGATTCCTCCACGCTTCAGACCAATGATTTCTTACCCTTTGATCAGTGAACTTTTGATTCTCAGTGCAAAGGAGTTTTGAAAAAGACACTGTTGTGGAAACAATATCTTGTTCACTGACTCTTCAGTGCAAGATGTAAATAATAGAGCTGACTGGAACAAAGTGACCTCTCTGTCAAACTACCACCCTGCCACTCGCTGCTGTACACATTTCTTATTTACAATTTCCCGTTTATAATCCTTATTTACAATTTTATGTTATTATATATAAGTATATATTGTATATATGTGCAGCATTTTATATTTTTCATGGATACATTTTTATCATTTCAAAAACTGTATTTCACATTTCTTGGACTTTTTTTTTTAGCTGTTAATCAGTTATGCATTTTGTATACTCATAGTATTTAGTAATAAAAGCTTCCCTATGTATCAGTCACCTGCTGCAGAGCTCCTTTTGTGAGTTTCCAGCAGGAGAGAGGCTAGGGTACAGGAAGTCTCTCCTCTTCTTTCTCTCCACCCTGAGGTACAGGATGGAGGTGCCCAGTGAGGTGCCCAAGGCATCCACCCCAGCAGGCAGCAGAATCAGGATGTAGTCCCACACAGGATGTAGTCAGAGGATCACTGACTCTGACACACAGTCCAGAGCAGGATGACAAAGACCTCCTCGCTGGGGCCAGTGCCGGAGCCCAGGGCTGGGAGCCATGGCCCCTGAGTCTTGAGCCACCTCAGCCCTGCCTCTCCGGGCTGTCTCTTTCCCAGGAGGCTGCTCCTCCTGACTCCCTGAAGCCCCTTCAGTGACTTCCTATTGAGACATTGAAATCAGCCTGGGTGAAAGTGTGCAGGCCAGGGAGAGGGACAAGTGCTATAAATCAAGTCCCCCGAAGAACAACTGACACATCAGTGCCTGCCTGCTTCCCACTGCTGCGTCCTGCCCTGCTTCTTTGGCTTTAAAATGTGGGGCATGTCCCATGCGGGTTATGGCTATCACCTCTAGAGCCTCGGTTTCCCTGCTGGGCCTCCACGGTCCATGGTGTGAGGGAAGGGACTGCATCCCCAAGTACCACCCTGACTTCAATCCCAGCTGCTTTGCTTTGTAAGTATTAGGGTTTCTTATAAATGATATCAGAATAGAGCTTTTTGTAGACAGTTTGAAAACCAAAATGCCAATAAAAACCTAACTTCTAGTTGGCCCCTGGTCGCTAGGCCTTGCCTATAGACACTGAAACACTAGAGTCAGACCTCAAAATTAAGGGATGCCTAAGAACTCATTGATGATGTCCAATAATAGTTCAATGCAATTTTCTGAAAATGGAGGCAAAGCCGGGCATGATGGTGCACGCCTGTAATCCCAGCGCTCTGGAGACTGAAGCAGGAGGATTGGTGCGAGTTTGAAACCAGCCTGGGCTACAAAAGTGAGCTCAAGGCTAGCCTGAACTGCACAGTGAGACCCTGTCTCAAAAAGACCAAAAAAAAAAAAAAATGGAGGCAAAATCCTGGGTGTGGTGATTTATACCTATAATCCATCATTTGGGGAGACTGAGGCAAAAGAATGGCCATTTTAAGCCCCGCCTGGGCAAATTAGTGACTTAGCAAGGCCCTTATGTCAAAAAGGCCTGGGGATGTAGCTCAGCATGAACACCCTGGGTTCAGTCCCAAAATCATTAAAAAAAAAAAATTCAGGTGAAAATCCATGATAATCAAAGCCTTGGGCTCTGAGGTGTCCACTTGGCCCTGCTGGGGGACCCTGTGGAGCACACAGGGCTGCTCTGCCCAGTCTGAACCTCACTGCTGTTGTGACATCACCCCAAGTGTCACAGAGGTGACACATGCAGCTCAAGGGACAGTCGCTGGCATGAATGCTTATTTCCCGCTGTGCTTCCTGCCCAGCTTCCTTCCCCGACCCAGGAGCCGCGCAGGAAACTGGAAGCTGGTGTTTTCCAACTCTGCTTGCTCATCAGAATCACCTGGCTTCTCCCCACCCCTCACCCCATCCCCAGGCCCCACCCTGATGTGACATCAGCATTTCCAGATGAGGACCCAGGCTGCACAACTCTTGTGAAGTTCCCAGGCCATGATTTGCAATCACGGCTCAGAGCCGGGGCTGCACAGAGATAATAGTCGTCACACAGGCCTTGAACAGTCGCAACCTCGGGGCGCCTGCCCTGAATATGCACTGACCGCATTGTGCGCGGGGCCCGCTGCAGAGCGCTGGGAAGGAGCTGGCAACGCCCCGTCCACTTGCACCCAGGCAGCTTCCAGCAAAGCCAGCCGGAGTAAGAGAGACAAGCGCAGCTGAGCCTAGAGAGGCCGCTTGGACGCTTCCCAGCGAGAATGCCACAGGCCCGGAAACAGTTTCTTCCTGCCTTTTTGAAAGTCAGCCGGGGAAGGTCACTCTTGAGCCCTGCAGCTGTCCCTCCAAGATTATCACTCACTACAGAGGGGAGAAGATGAAAGGAATAGAAAGGGACCGCCTTAGTGAGGCAGCTGGTGACTGGTGGGGAGGACTATCACCCAGTGGATTAGGGTGCCTGAACACACAGAAAGGGTTGAGTGAGGAAGGCCGGCGAGAATGGCTGAGTGAGGGAGTGAGAGGATGGAAGGGAGAGAGGGAGAGAGGGAAAACAGGAGAGGAGGAGGGATGGAGGAAAAGCAGGGAAAATAAATGAGCAGATGGATGAGCAAATGCAAGGCCCAGCAAAGACCCCAACGATTGTTTCTATTTATAATGTGTGTGTGTGTGTGTGTGTGTGTGTGTGTGTGTGTGTGTCTCCACGCTGAGCGACATCCCTGGCCCTTTTTATTTTTTGAGACAAGTTCTAAGTTACCCAAGCTGGGTTTGAACTCCTTTATTTTTTTTTTTTTTTTGCGGGACCAGGGTTCAAACTCACGACCTTGCACTTGCCAGGCAGGCACTTGTGCCACGGAGCCATCTCCCCAGCCCCATTGAACTCCTGATACTCCCGCCCCCGCCTCCCAGAGTGCTGGGGTTACCCAGGCGGCGCCCCCACACCCAGCTGATTAAGCACCTGCTCCATTCTTGCTCCGTTAAGCCTCGCCGCTGACTAGGCATCAACAGCAGACCCTGGAGCTTGCTGGAAGTGCAGACTCGCGGGCCCCAGTCTCAGCCCGCTGCGTTTTAATAGGCTCCCCAAGTAATTGGCATGCACGCTAAGACCCAGGAACTACCTGTGTATCTGAAGCCTAGCAAGATATGTTACAATGAGCTTTGTTAGCAAAGATACCAAAGATCAGTGAAACCAGACTTGGAGGGCTAGCCTAGGCCTGCTCCTGAGCTGGCTGGAGGGAGTAGCCAGCAGGGCCTTGGAGATCCTGGCTGGCTGGGGCTGTGAGGGCCTGTGACAATTTGACAAGGATGGAGATCCAAACAGACTTTCTGAGCTCAGCCCTCCGGCCTGGCCACGTGGACTGTGGGTATGGATTGTGACTGGCTGAGGGCTGTTGGCTTGTCTGCTCACCTCTAGCCCCCTTCCTCCTGCTGTTCTTAGAGGGGCTTGGGGAGACACAGGCTTCACTTGGGGGAGCTCACTGAGGGGCCTGTGATTTCACGTGGTAAAGAATTCTTCCCTCTCCTGACAGCAGCAGATCTGGAGGCCACTGGCCGGGGTTGTTCTGGATACTCTCAGACGCTGTGGCTTCAGCTCCTGGAGCCCCAGGGCCCACCGCACCTGTTTCCCTCAGCACAACATTGGATGCGCACCTGGCCCCCAATCCCCATCACCCACACCCCGCTATCGCCTCGCCCCCCCCCCCCCCTGGAGGGGCACTTTATACCCTGGAGCTCCCGAGCTCCTTCTGGCCAACGCTTCACTCCCAGGAGAAGCCCAGGGCCCTTGCAGGCTAATGCTGCAGGTGGCCCTGCCTCTCAATCCAGAGCCCCTGCTCTCTGTCAGACACTCTAGGCTGCCTCTTGTTCCTTCCAAGCCATGGGGCCTTTGTGAGAATCTAAGTTCACTAACAACCCAGCTCTTGTGGGAAGCAAGAAGAGTTCAGTTTAATTGACTGTGAGATGCATCCAACCCACAGGCAGCTCTGACAGGAAGGCCCAGGATGCGCCGCGCAGGGATAAAGGCAGGTAGCGGGGTGGTGTAAGGAAGTGAGAGTTCAGCGTTGGGGAGCAGGTGTTGGGGCACAAGGCCGGAGCAGGGTGTCGGGAGGATGCTCAGAGACTCCTGCTTACAACAGTGCCAGATGGTGTCGATTTTGGGGAAGGACAGGCAGTGCGGCTAGGTCTCTTTCATCTCAGTTCTTCCGTCTTCCTTTTGCTCAGGGAAAAGATTTGGCAAGGCAGAGGAGATCCGTGACAGACCGCCAAACTCGGTCAGTAAGTCTTTCTTGGACTCTGGCGCAGAAGCTCAGCAAGGGAGGTGGATAGAGACCAGGCCCAGAAAGAGATGGTGAGGGCGGCCTTCCTGCACTTTGAGCTGCTGTTTCCGGGATTCAAGATCCACAGGGTGCTGTCACATCTGCTGTTGGAGCAGAGCCTATACACTGTGGGGCAGCCTCCCCGGCGGTGAGTAATGAGGAGCAGTGGCCAGCTTCCATGATCTTCCGGAAAGCGCTGTGTGAGGGTTTAGGGGGCCCCTGGCAACACCTTCAAGTGTCTGCCACTGGTGTCGCTGGCCCTTCCTGGCTCTTGGAAGTCAGAAATTTGGAAGTGAAAGGCAGATGCTTGAGTCCATACCTGCACATGCTCAGACCCAGAGACCAGAGTAGGCACCAAGCTTCTGGGCCGGGACTGACACCAGCTACCTTCACAGGGATGGAATCACTTCTGTGGAATCTGTGGAAGAGTAAGGCCAGAGCCACCTGCACAGGTGCTCCGGGCAGGGGAAGTGACCAGGGAAGTGACCAGAGCCTCCGTCTGTCCATTCCTCCTTGATGCTCAGGACCAAGCTGGCTCTGGTGGAGTGAGTTAGTTGCCCAAGGGAGCTTGAGATGAGGTTACCCCAGCAGCTGTGCTACAGCACTGGCCCAGGGGGGCTTCGTCAGCAGCCACACACAAAACGCATGGTCTCCAAGTAAATGTCCCAGGGAGCCGGGGGCCAAGGGTCTTCCTGAGCTTGTGTAGCATTGCTACATCACTGGGACCCATTTTTTGTCCTCATTGTAGAGGAAGGACTGCTTCCCTGGGAGCTCGGGCCTGTATGTGGCTGAGGAGAGAGAGAAAGGATGAGATAGTGTGAGGGGAGAAAGGCTAGGACGTGAGTCTCCAGCTTTCTACCTCAGCTCTAGAAAGGTCTGTTTCAGCCCTTGTGTCTCACAAGTGAGGAGTGGAAGTGGGGGGAGGGGAGAGACAGAGACAGAGATAGAGAAAGGGAGGGAAACAGAGACAGAGGGAGACAGAGAGACAGAGACAGAGAGGGGGAAAGAGACAGAGGCAGAGAGAGGGAGGGAAACAGATATAGAGACAGATAGAGACAGAGACAGGAGACAAAGGCCGAGACAGATAGAAACAGAAGATGAAGGAGAAAAAAGGGAGAGAGAGAGCCAGAGAAAGGGACTTGTCTCACATGGGTCTTAACTGGCCTCTGCCAAAACGACACTGTGGCTTCCAGCATTCTTTAACTCTTTTTCAATTCTTTAACAGAACAAAATTTGCCAAACGTTTTTGTACAAAAATCAAAAGCCACACTGAATAAAGCAATATTCTTGAAGAAACAAGGAATTGGTTTGATGGATTTTGTCTTGATCTGGTCAGGAAATGTCTAGAAAGGTAAAGGCTGCAGACACGGCTTCCTAGGCATGAGCCACCAGGACAAGCCCAAAGTGACGAGAAAGTCTCCTACCAAGCTGGCTTGGCTAGTGAGTGACCCTCCAATGTCTTGTCCGAGAAAACCTGAGGGGGGCCTATGACTGCCTGGTCCGTCTGCATCCTCTGAAAGCCATGAGGAGCATCAGGAAGGAAGCCCTTCAGGGAGGCTCCTTCAGGGTGGCTGTGCTGGTAGAGGTGGGCTGCAGGCCGCCTGTACCGCCAAAGCCTGCCCACCCCCAGACCATCTTCTTGGTCTGATTAGCATTCCATCTGCCAGGCTGAAGCTATGGAAGCTGGGATGATGACTCCCTTCTCATGCCCCCTCCCTGACATTCATGTCACCTATGAGTGTCTCCCGTACCAGACTGATGCCTCTGGGGGATGAGCCCTGTCACCATGGCACCCCTGGGTGCTGGGATCTCAACTCTGCCTGCTTCCTCCCCGGCATCTGTCATACCTGTCAATCACCAATGCCACCAGCTCTAGCCATTGTCAGGGAGTTGTAATAGCCAAGGGGAGTTACAGAGAGCTATAAACAAGCAGACAAGTGCAGAGGCCGCCTAGGGAATGAGCCCCTCAGGAGCTCCCCAATGTGACGAGGGCCACTGCCTAAGCTCATCTGCAGGAAGGGAGTGGGGCCAGGTGACTTTGCAGTGCAGCTCCTGTGGGCAATCGCTGTCTGCACCGAGCATAAGCAAGGCATGGGATGGAGGGGACGTGCGTAGGTCCCACTTCGTACTGCTCAGGCTCTTGGAGCAGTGGATACCTTATTTTCTAGACCTTTCTCTCTGTAAAATGTGCTGGTCAGACTAGGGCCAGTGCCTTAAATAGTTTTCAGAACAAGAACTTTTCTGATGCTCTCACAAAAAACACAGCACTAGCGTACAGGGTCTGTATGCTCCAAATCTGCAGACAGACCACAGTCACCAGCCACTCGCAGCCCATCTATGACCTCTTGGGCCTTCCTGGTTCTCAGTATGAATCCCTCACCCCAATCATATCTCTCTCTCTCTCTTTCTCTCTCGCTCTCTTTTTCTTTCTTTCCTTTCTTCCTTCCTTTCTTTCTTTCTTTCTTTCTTTCTTTCTTTCTTTCTTTCTTTCTTTCTTTCTTTCTTTCTTTTCTTTTTCTTCTGGTGGTACCAGGGATCCAACTCAGGACCTTGTGCTTGCCACACAAGACCACTGAGCTATCTCCTTGCCCCCCATCAACTCTAAGAGCCCTTTTATCTTAAACAAACAAACAAACAAAAAAGCCATCTTTTTATACTCTGCAAATGTGAGCTGATAACTCTCCTAAATCTGACCTGAGCCCTGTACACTGTTTGGCAAACAGTCTATAAACCAGTGAGGCTTGATGGAAGGGGAATGGCAAACAAGCCCAGATTAGGGTTTTACAATCATTTAAAACAGTCCTCTGGGGCCCGGCAGGATGGCTCAGTGGTCTAAAGCGCCTGCTTGGGAAGGCTTGGGTGGCTTCAGAGACGGCGGTTCGATCCCAGGCACCACATGCTGTGCCAGCCCTGCCCTCGGAGCGGGCTGAGCCGGCCATAAAAATGAGCGAATAAACAAATAAAGGTTCTGAAACAAGAAAAAAAAATAATAATAATAAAATAAAAAATTCTTAAAAAAAAATAAAAATAAAAATAAAAATAAAAAATAAAACAGTCCTCTGACCTGGGCCAGGCAGGCCTGGCTGGGAAGGTGCCATTATCCACCGGCTGGTGTTGGACACAAAAGGCGCGCTAGAGATGAAACGTTTGGTGGGGCCGGCATAGTCCACAATCTCATACTGGCCAGGTCCCGGAGGTGGCGGCTTTGGAGGCAGAGGCAAAGGCTGTGCTGAGAAGTTCAGGACAGGGTTTTTCCTTGGGAAAAGATAAAATGAGGAGATGTCATCAAAGTAGTCTATCGGGGCAATACCACCTGTCATGCAGCTGAGGTGAGCTCAGCCTCTGAGGGCCTGGGAGAAGCCCAGGTAGGGCGTCAGGAGACCTGACCAGAGCCCTAACCCTTCTGCTTGTGAGTCTAGGGTCTTTGGCCTCAGCTTCCTCATCAGCACAGTGGTAAGCATAGCAGTACTGATCCTGTAGGTACTATCACATGGCCAGCGTTACATGAGACGATGTACCTGAAACATGGTACTCAGGAGAAGGGTGGTGTACATGATGCACACAGCTCAGGATATGACAGCTGTGGCATTGTTGCTAGGCCAGTCAGGAGTGACAGCCAGCACTCATCTCGTGTGCTGACTTTGATCAATTAGTAGTGTCTGGCTGGAGCTCTGTGAGATGAGGCCTCACTGGGCTTGGTGATCCACTTGTGATGTCTGCCATGGCCAGCTATGCGATACTCTAGGTCCCTTCCAGCTGTGATCCCTTCATCAGGACTTGGTTCACAAGTGCACTGGACAGCCAAAGCCTGCCCATCTCCAGGTTGTTGGCAGAGTCAAGCCATTCTACCCAGCATTCTAGGCAAGAGCTACCTCTTCTACTTGCCCCTAAAACTTCTTCCAAGGTCTTCCACCAAAGGAGGCAGAAGGTTCCTAGAGCATAACACAGCCAGGGAACCTCACATCACCTTAAAGCAGAGAAGAGAGCAAGAGGTTCCCAGCCCGTGGTACCCTGCTTCCCTTGGACTACTACCTTCTGAAACCGAGACAGCCAGGGGTACCTACAGACCTCTAGTCAACCTTCTGATCTTGTTAAAGATTTCGTTGATGTCTAACAAGGAAAAAAAGTGACAAGTACAGATCACAGCACAAGCTGGCGGGACACAAGAGTGCATGTCTCTGGGGCTCAGCGACGTAGAGAAAGCATCGTGATGGAGGGAATTGGAGTCACATGGACCAGAGTCTGAATTCCAGTCACAGCACTATGAGACTGTGAGAACGGAGATGAGGCTCATAAGGTGAATGACAAGTGGAGAAAAGGTACGCGAGGCGTCTCTCATGGTGCTCGCGCACAGACGAGGCTCCATAGCTGAGGCAGTCGCCATTACAAACATGATCTGCTTTGCCACAGAAGAGCAACCAAGCTTAGGAAAGAGAGCGAGGGTCCCCACCAGACTAGATTCACACAGAGACAGGGGATCCCCCTCCACTGGAAGTCACCCTAAATCTGACTGAAGCCCATGCCTTGGGAGGGAGGAACAGCCATCTTGGATGCTTAACATTTAGAACAAAGGTGCCCAGAGGTAAAGGGGACACACTGATTCACTTCTCCCCGACCCTCTCCCTCCGTGGATGAACAAGCTGCAGGGTGTAATCAGTAACCTCTCTCCTTAAAAATAAGTGCTGGCTTCTCCCTCTTCTGGCTGTGGCTTGCCCTTCAAGGCACCCCTAGAAAGAAGATGAGTGAGTGACTGGCTTCATTGAGAGACGAAGTTGATTCCTAGAAGTCAGTGCTACATTGAGCTGACCAATTATGAGGCCGCCTGTTGCATTGGGTCACCTCCCATTCTTTCAGAAGACCCTGAGGTGGCCGCTGTCCTGACCAGGGCCACTTCCACATGGCTGTGGGCTGCTGGTCCTGTGTCCTATTGACACTCACTAGAACAGGCCAAGGGGTGCCTTTGTGGCTCTACCAGCACCCCAGGTGGAGTTCAGGCCTTAACCCCAGCACTAGGGATCTTGGGTGAGCACTGGCCAGGCGTGGGGAGTCCAGACTGCTCAGTGCTATGGCTCCAATCTGAATGCCCCTGCACACTGGGCAGTCCACACCTAGTGACAATCAGGACTGATAGCAGCAAAGGCAGTATAGCTCTGTGCTCAGAGGTGGGCTTCAGTGTCCTTTTTCACCAGTTATGTGTCCTTGGCAAGGCCCCTTGGCCTCCCAACCCCCTTCTTCTTGGTCTGTGAAACAGTGGATAGGAGGAACCTGCTGCCCAGGCTTGGTAAGCAGAACGGCTAACTTGGACTCCTTTTAAACATGAGCATTGTTAAAACAGAATAAAACTCTGTGCAGCCAGGCGTGGTGGCGCATGCCTGTAATCCCAGCACTCGGGAGGCTGAGGCAGGAGGATCAGTGCGAGTTCGAGACCAGCCTCGGCTACAAAAATGAGCTCAAGGCCAGCCTGAACTGCATAGTGAGACCCTGTTTCAAAAAGCCAAAAAAAA
>PVJA010041913.1:0-17583 GCA_004027025.1 Myocastor coypus | reverse complement strand
GGTGTGGCTTTGAGGGGTGCATGTGGTCTGTTGGTGTGGAGAGCCGTGTACTGCAGTACCCTAAAGATGGCGCCGGCTTCCGCCTTCCACCTCCGAGGGGTGAGTGCTCTCCGCCCATTGTTTATTACCACATATGGTCAAGGCTGAAACCCCTGGCTTGCTTCCGCGTATGTGGACCTACCGTTGAGTGCTACGTAGCTAACCGGGATTGGATGTTCGGGAGTATTTAGTTAGAAGCCCGCGGGCGCTCAAGAGAGAAGAGAGAAGTAAGAGAAGGGAGAAGTAAGAAAGGGAGAGAAGGAAGAAAGACCGCGGGTGCTCGGGGGAGAAGTAAGAAAGACAACCGCGATTGTACAAGGGTCCTGAATAAACCGCTGAAGGAAGAGCTGTGTGTTGCGTCCTCCTTGCTGGCGAGGCGGCGCGCGGCATGTTGGTCCTTCTTCTGAGCTTCCCCTTGCTCTCCGCTTCCTGGATGCATGAGGCAAGCCATTTCCTTCCACCCTCACTGCCATGCTTCTGTCTTGGAGCCAACTGACCATAGAGCAATACTGGTGAATCATAAGCCAAAGTGAAGTCTCCTCTTTGAACCTTTTTGTTGTCCCAGCAACAAAAATCTGGCCAATAAAGTACCTAGTATGGAGTACTAATAGCAGGGTCTAGGAAAAGGGCGAATAAGGGCCTCCGATACGACCGCCTCCTAATGTCCAGAGGCAGTGACTGTGACTGCGGGATTTGATGGTGTGGCTAGGGATCTCGAGATGGGAGGTTACTCTACATTAGCTGGTGAGCCAGAGGTCCTCCAAAGGGGAAGGTAGCGCATCACAGAGATAGAAGAGAAGGCCACGTGACAGTGAGGTAGAGATGAGGGCAGCACCAGCCAAGGAATGTGGGCTGCTGTCAAATGCTGCAAAAGGCAAAGAACAGATTCTCCCTGAAGTCTCCAGAAGCAATCAGCTCTAATGCAGCTTGATTTGGGTCCTCTAAGATTTATCTTGAGCTCTTAATCTCCAGAAATATAAGACAATAAGTTTCTGTTTTACATGACCACATTACAATAGAAGGAGGAAACTCCTATAGGGATTGTATTGGTGGGTGCACCAGACAAAAATCTAAGATGACTCTCTAAGATCCTTACCTGGTATAATCCTCTCCCTCTGCATATAGGTAGAGTCCATGCTTATGATAGGATGTCACTCATGTGATTACATGATTATCTCAGTTACTTTTCTCTTGTTGCTGGGGAAAAATAACTGACATCCAGAATGAAGGCAATGAAGGTTTATTTAGCTCACAGTGTGTGGAGGTTTCAGTCTATACTTGGCTGGCTCCAAGACAGGGTGGCATATGGCAGAGGGCAGCAGTTCATGGTGGTGGAAAACAGCAACAGCAAGAAGGGAGAGGCAATGGCAGCTGCAGCCGAGAGCAGACCTCAGTCCAGAAGGAATCAGAAGCCTGATTCTATTGCACTTAAGCTATTTGCCCCAGGGTGGGTGCAGCAGTCACACCCATAACCGCAGCATTGGATCATGAATTCATCACAACCTCTACAAGCCACTCCATGACTGCATGAGGCTTTGGGGGACAACTAGACACAAACCATAAAAGTGACATAGCAAAAGTAAGAAATTTTGCAGATGTAACTAAGGTCTGACTCCAAGTCTTTAAAGCTGGGTGAGTCTAATATAATCAAGCAAATTATTTAAATGAGAGTTTAGCCCTCCCCTCAGATCAGAAATGTGAACCAGTAGGGTAAGAACTCCTACTGGCCTCAAAGAAGCGTTGAGTTTGCCCTGAGTTCCACAGTCACAGAAAACACATGGACTTAGAACAGAGTCCTGCACCTTAGGTTAGACTCTGCCATAGAAGATCCTCTGATAACCTGTGAGACCCAAGCAGAGGACAAGCTAAGCCCAAAGCTCAGCCCAAGGGACTGTGAGATACAAAAAAAATAGGGTGCCTTTTGAGGGTCCCAGAGTTTGTTATAACTTCTTACAACCATAGAAAGCAACTTGAGATGGTGCAGAAGGAACCTAGGGAAGATCAAGGGGGGAGGAAAGGAGCTATAGTACTGAAAAGTAAGGGGAAGAAATACAGGACTGCAGTAAAGTAGAATGATCACACTTATAATCACGTAACAAAAATATACAGACATGGGCTGGGGAGATAGCTCAGTGGCATAAGCACCTGCTTCCCAAGTGCAAGGTCCTGAGTTTAATCCCTAGTAACACACACACACACACACACACACACACACACACACACACACGCGCGCGCACACACACAGAATGTCCTGTGGCGTATATTTTGGAAGCTTCAGTGAAGAATTTCATTGGAGGCTAATGACTTGGGAATCAGTGATTCTTCTTTTGGATAAAAGATCGTGCTAAGACTCCCAGGCAGTGGCTTCCCTTTCTGCAGAGATGATGGCCCCAAAGTCTCCCTGTGAGAACTCAACATCCTTCAGGTGACAGCCCACTCTCCCCGGAGCTTCCGTGACTCCACATGTCACAGTGGACTCCACGGGTCCATAGGAGTCTCAGGTCATGAGACACAAGGGTCATGGTGCTTGATCCACGCCATCTGCACACAGAGTTTATGCCTTGCCATTAAGTTATGAAATTCCACTACTGCCTGTGAAGTCCCATTAAACCTTAATATTACCCTAAAAAAATCTTATGAGTAAATTTCTAGGTCAAAGCATAGAGTTTTGATTAAATCTTACATTTTTAAACTTGATCCCTATAAAAACTTATGCCAATCCATAGTCTCCTCCATATGGGGTATGAACGAGTTCATTTTCCCATATCTTGGTAACACTACAACTGTTTATAACAGTACATATCACAAACCTTTTCTTTTTTATCAAAGTTTCCATTTAGGAAGAAGAAAAGGTATACAGTTAAGTACTTGACTTTGAAAAGTCTCGTTGCCATGGGCTTTACATCACCCGTCACCACTTTTAAATGCCACGGGTCCTTCTTGACACAAGAGGAAAAACTGGAAAGCCCCTCACCTATACACTGAGGTTAGCAGTTCCCATGGTTGGAAGTAGCACCTTAGCCGAGAAAACCATGCCACGGGGCTCTGCGCAGGAAGACAGGAGGGCTTGCTTCCGTGGTGCTCAGATGCCTCCCTGGGGTGAGATCCTCCCTGGCGAGGGCTGTGTGCGTTCTTCTCCAAGCCTGCTTTCCTCAAACCAGACATTGCCTGTTGTTACAACCATGCCCCAAGGTTGTACTTGAGCCAGGTGTGGTGGCATGCGCCTGTAATCCCAGCACTTGGGAGGCTGAAGCAGGAGGATTGGTGCGAGTTTAAGACCAGCCTGGGCTAAAGTGAGCTCAAGGTCAGCCTGAACTACATAGTGAGACCCCATCTCAAAAAGATGCCCCTAGAAAAAAAAGGCTCTACTTGAATAAACACTGATTTTTTTTTATTTTTTTATTTTTATTTTTATTTTTATTTTTATTTTATTTTATTTTATTTTATTTATTTATTTATTTATTTATTTTGTCGTTTTGAGACAGGGTCTCGCTATGCAGTTGAGGCTGGCCTTGAGCTCACTTTTGTAGCCCAGGCTGGTCTAGAACTCGCACCAATCCTCCTGTCTCAGCCTCCCGAGTGCTGGGATTACAGGCGTGAGCCACCACGCCCGGCCTGATTTTTTTTTAAACAAAAAAATTTAAGTGTGTTTCTTTTTTTCTGCCTTACGGTCTGCTTTTTGATTTAATTTTCAAGTGAAACTTGTACAGGTGAAGTAAGATGAAGGCATAAAGAGACGTAGGAGACATGAAACCAATAAGCTATCACCAAGTTTGCTTTACTTCAAGTATGGCAGTGTAGACACTTCTCAGTAACCAGCTTAAATATCCTGAAGATGGAGAAAAGGTGCCTGTCCAGCACATGTCTGCTTGGAGGATTCTGGTTTTACCACCAAGTAGCTTCCTGCAGGCAGCTGTACGGGTGTCACCAGGTCAAGTTTTAGCCAGCCGTGCTTCTGCATGCCATCTGTTCAGTCCCTCTCGTTTCTGACCAAGTTCTTCACGTAGGATGGCAGGTTATGATTAATAAAGTCTGCTGCTATGTGAAAGATGACATGGAGCAAGGCTGGCGTCTGGTCAGCCACTCTTCTGGCCCGCAGCATGGTCAGGATCAGCGTGGCCTTCTCCGGCTCCAGGTCTGCAGGGCAGGTCTGCATCAGCTCCCTCAGCGTGGTGACTAGGCAGTGCCTCCTGCCCTCCTCTGACAGACTTGGGTCCTGGAGCTGCACGCTCAGCCAGCTCACCATTCCAGGCTGGATCCTGCAGTCCATCGCATCCCCGACTGTTGTCAGGTGCCCTGCAATGTGCAGCGTCATTTCTTCTAGACTTTCAGAATCTGCCTGTCTCCTTCCCCCGGGTGGGCGGCTGGCCCGGCTGCCGTCTGTCTGCAGCTCGTCATCCCGGTCTGTGTCCAGCCCGACAGGCAGCTCCTGGCATAGTGACTTTAGCTCTTGGTGGAAGTTGTAGTGGTTAGGCTTTGGAGGAAGCCAGCAGCAGCGGGTGTGTCACGTGCGCATCCCCGAGGCCTGCTCCATTGTCAATCCGCAGGGGCAGACGTTCTCGGGCACTGACCTGGGCCTCCATAGCACCGGCAGCTGCGGGCTCCCGCTCTCCCCTGGCTCACAGGGGTGTTGCTGGGCAGCCTCCCACGTCCAGCTGATCCTCTGACGTGGCAGGTGGGAGGTGCCCGGGCAGTGGCCCAAGATCTGCCCACAACGTTTTCAAGTTGTGTCTTTCAGGGAAAAAAATGTTTTTGACAGGTACCAGTTATTTGTATTAGTTCTGTGAATTTCCTAATCAAAGCTTTCTTGTCTGAAATAATTATTGCCATATTAAAGGCAAAGCATCTTCTGCAGAATATGGGAACAGACCAACGTCCCCCTTCCAGCAGTAACAGTCAGAGCCAGGCTGCCTAAGCTATTCTGTCATAGAAAGCTGCTTCGGGGAAGCATTCTGGTGGGCAAAGCAGCAAAAGTATTCCTGTCTACCAGGATATGTGAGGTAACATAAAGGAATCATTAACATCATTGTAAGAATAGCTCTCACTGAAGAACATAAAAGTCAGCAGGGGAATTTTTTTTTTTCATGAAGGCTTCCCACAACAATGTACACTGACAGTGCATTCTCTCTCACAAGTTTCTACAAACTGCCAAATCTATTGAGCTCGCTTGCCTCACTCTGGAGCTGGGACTACATTGCTGAAACTCTATATGTTAATATGCAGTTATCTTTTTCTTAAAAATACCTGGTCAAGCTAACGTGGATATTTTAAATAATTTGTTAATTCATTTATTCCATCGTTCACCATTCAAAAAATACTCAGTTATACTAGGTATCCTGTAGAGCTAGGGATACAATGAGTTATATAACTGACATATCCTCTGTGTTCATGGATTTGCAGTTTAGGGGATAAGCCAGTTAGTTAAACAGACGATTATTTATTACATAGTAAAATCATTGAGGAAGTTCAATAAAACATGAACAGCGATGCCCCCCTGATAGCTCAGTGGATTAAAGCACCTGCTTAAGCAGAGAGCATTGGCCAGGGTTCAGTCGCCAGTGTGCTGTGACAGCCCCATCCCCAGGGTGCGCTGAGATGGCGATTGAGCTTGGGCATGGTGGTACTCACCTGTTATCCCAGCTCTTGAGAGGCTAAAAACAGAGGGTCACTGGGAGTTTGATTACACAGTGAGACCCTGAGCACCCTGTAGACCCTCTATCAAATACATAAAAAAGGTAACATGAAAAATAGCTGGGCACATATAGTTTGCAGTGTGGAAGGGTGAGAGCACCCTGAGCAGAGGAAACCATGTATCTTTTATCAACAATCACCAGCTCGAGTCTTACTAAGACAGCCAGGAACTCTTGCCTGTCTACTGCCATTCATCAGACATTTGTAGAGCAGTCTCCTCCATGTTTAGCTGTGGGCTTTGTGTTCTGAACACCTAATGGAATAAGATACCCCTGCTACCTTCACAGGCAGGGTGGAGCAATATGTGCGTCCCCAGGATATGAATTATGATTTCAATAATTACTGTAGACAATTGTTAAGATTGCTATTGTAGAAATGGAGTTACATGTGCTAGCAGGTGATAACAAAAGGGGAGAATGAACTCCTCTGCTGGGAATTAGGGAAGGATTCACAAAGCTTGATGAGGACATGTTCACGAGAAAGACAAACTAAGAATGATTCTCTGTCAGTCTGTCCGTCCATCTCTGTCCGTCCATCCATCCATCCGTCTGTCCATCTGTCCATCCGTCCATCCGTCTGTCTTTCTGTCTGTCTCTTACCCCCGTCTCTCTTCCTTTTTGACAGAAGTAACACACACACACACACACACACACACACACACACACACACACACAGACAAAACATGCACCAGAAAAGTTAAAAAGCCCATGTCCAGAGGCGAGGATGCCTGGCAAATAGCAGAAAAGATAAAGAACATCCACCAGGTGAGGACATTGATTGGTAGATGGTGACTGACTAACAAAGTTCAAATGGTCTCACTGAGAGGGGGTGCTTGACAGTGTTACACAGGCAGTGTCATGGCAACTAAGCATCTATGCAGTGGGGGGCTTACTGTCAGAGCCCACTCCAGACAGAAAGTAATCTTTCCTACCACAAGAAGTTCAATTCACTCTTTCCTCTCTCCACCCACTACCTCTCCAAGTAATACAGATCCCACAGGTATACGGCATACACTAGAAGGTCCTGAGACAAAACTGTCATTTCCTAGGCTAATTTTCAGAAATTAAAAATTACCGAAATAATGAATGCTGCAGGTAAGAAGTGAACATCCCTGTACAGGGCATCCTAGGAATCTAGTACTTTAATGGGAAACACACAGAATAATAGTGATAAGGTTTAGTCCCAGTTTCTTATTTATTTATTTGTTGTGCAGCATCTTGTTATGCAGCTTGTACTCATAGTGATCCTCCTATTTTTCAGCTTCCCCAATGCTGGGATTATAAGTGTGCACCACCATGCCTGGACTTGGTCACTGTGTCTGCGCACCTGAAGGCCGGGCCGGTGGGGCATGTGGTGTCAGGGATTGAACCTCAGCCCTTGCACTTGTCTAAGCAGGTGCTTAGTCCTCTGAGCTATCTTATCAGCCCTCATCCCAGTTTCTTATTGAGGATTTACTGTAGACTAATATAACAATCCACTAAATAATATCCTTGTGATGAGCTGAATATGACAATATCTGTATATCACTATCTGTATCTATGTCTATATCTATGTATCTCTATCTCTAAACCTACCTGTATCTATCTTTATTTGGTGGGACCAGGGTGTACCTATCTAATAAATTTTATAGACATCATTTCAAAGTGTGGCTTCAGTCATCATTTTTGGTCAAACTCATAAGTTGCATAGCTAAAGAAATCTTCTGGACTCTGTTTGGAATGGGAATGCCGGTATTGAGCAGGCAGCTGTCTCATGTCTATAGTGTCTACAGATAAGGGTCCACCAAGACTCTTACCCATTCTGCTGACTCCATGTGTTACTTGACAAAGCACTTTAAAGTTGCCTAAACTGTAGCTTCAGGCCCAAAGGACCTAAACCTAGGGAGTGAATGCACAGATTCTGTCTCAGGGCTTTGGTCACCAGGCAGGACTTGCGACAGCCATAGCACTTTCAGAATATTTGCTTTTAGTCACAGATTATCTCTTCTATTTATCCCAGTATATGGCAAACATATCATTTCCTGTACAAAAGGAATAGGCAGAAGTTATACAATGGGGAGCTGTAATGAACACCGGCCTCTATTTCTCTGATAGAGTGACAGCCTCCTGGTGGGGCCTTCTATGTCCTAAAGCATGGGTTCCCCATCTCAAAGCTTTGGATGCCCCTCTGCATGTTGGGAAGACCTGGGACCTTCCCACTGGGTCAGTGAAGGCAACTGGCAGGGAGAGCTGGGAGCAGAGAGGTGAAGTGATCATTAAATTGCCCTTGAAGATGCAATTACGTGAAAGATAGCGAATAGCTTCTATCCATCTCATCTTAGAAATGAAACAGAACTAGGCTTGAACTGTAGCCTGAGGAATTAATGTTAGATAAGAGGATGCAGTCAGGCCAGGTGCCTGCTCCTGAGGCACTATTTTTATGGCAGAAGGAATTTTCTTGGACACATATCATGATCTGCTTTGATTTGGAGTCAATTTGTATTTGTGCGCCCTGTTCATCCTTATTTGTACCCATGTCACCCAGTGCAGTGCCTCATGCACATTGGGTTCTTAATAAATGTTTGTTGCATTTCATTAACTTGCCAAGTGATGGAGATCAGGAGGGACAGCTGCTCTCCTCTGAAAGTCATTAAACACAGAACAGGCTTTCTCACATGTCTTAGGAATAAGAACCATGGAGCCGTCACACGTTTTTCTGCTCTCATTTTTGTCCTACAGGTATCTTTTTACTGAAAAAACAAAAAACAAAAAACAAAACAACAACAACAACAAAAAAAAAACCCTTCATATTTCCTTCCATGGAAAAAATTGACATTTTTTTTCTTTTTATCTTTTGGAGATAGGATTTCACTGTAGTTCAGTCTGGCCTTGAACTCACTTTGTAGCCTAGGCTGGCCTTGAACCCACAACGATCCTTCAGCCTCTGTCTTGTGAGTGTTGGCATTACAAGTGTGCACCACCACACTTGGCTTGACAGCTTTGATTTACTTAATTTTGGTACCAGGGATCAAACTCAGGACCTTGAGCTTGCCAGGCTCAAGGTACTTATGTCACTGAGCTATCTCCTGGCCCTTGACAGCTTTTACTAATGAAATTTTCTTGATTATGTTTCTTTGGAGCTTAAATATGTGGAGTACATCGTATAACTACATTAGTAGTTAACTACAGTCTCAAGAGTATAACTACATTTTTTTCTTTTTTTTTTTTTGAGACAGGATTGCTATGTAGCTTGTGGTGGCCTGGGTTGGCCTGGAACTTGTGGCAATCCTCTACCTCAGCCTCTTGAGTGCTGGGGCTCCATGGATGTGCCACCATGCCTGCCATAATTATATTCCATAGTTGGAGATTTACCATTCTGCCTGCTACATTTTGTGAATTCATCACATAGTTCCAGATTATCCAGGTGCAAGTTTTTCACATCCTCACGCTGTCATCTGACCCTCTCCCTAGCTGTACTTCCTGTCTGGGTTAGATAAAGGAGATGTATGGATCTATTCTGCTGTATGAACTTTTGAAAGAATTTGAAAGAGGAAACATGTTTTGTACTTGTCTAAATTTACACAACATCATAACTTTACTAAGACTTTAAAAAAGTATTGGCAGTGAATAAAACTGCAGTCCATACATATGCCACAAGTTTTAAAGCCTACAGTGTCAGTCAAGGTCCTGGCAAGAAGAGAGGATGCATGGCAGTGTAACGGAATATAAGGACACTATTTCTCAGAAATGGTGCAGAACAGGTGCAACTACAAAGACATAGCTAACAGATGAACCACACTGGGGAGCTGTGGCCATCCACAGAGTTGAAGGGTATGATGGAAAGAGCTAAAGTCTGGGGAGAGGGCTCCCAGGATGGGTAGGAGCTGTGGTCTACGGAGAAGAGCAACTCCGCTCACTCAAAACCTGCCTGGGGATGGGTAACCCACCACCACCTCCTCTGGCTCCTTGACTGAAGCCCAGCTGGCTAAGCCAGGTGGAGGTCGAGGTCACGGGATTCAGAGAATGGGAAGAAGGTAATCACCCTACCGCGGCAGTGAAGAACACAAAGGCATGCATTGTGTTGGTCAGGATTCAGAAAGAATAGATGATAAGATTTAGAACACTTCACCCAGGGATCACTTACAAAATATCCATTTATTATCAGGACCAGGCTATGTGGCAGATTACGGGGATCCTGATTATGCGATTTAAAACCCACTATCTTGAAGTCAGGGTGACCTTACTTCAGAAAAGGGAGGTATATAGAAGACCTTGTGACCCCTGGCTATGGGCAGAACACTTAGAATTCAGCCCTCCTGAGGCGAGACAGTATCTGCTGAGGACAGTTGTCAAAATACAGGAATTTAGGTTTAGAGAAAATCTGGTTCCTCATTGACTTAATCCTTATCCACCCTCTCTCCATAGCTAATGTTCCAGGAAACATATACCACCCCTGCCCTGTGCTTCTGGCTTAGCCAAGCCTGAGGAGACCTCTTCCCAGTTTCCCATACCTTGATGTTTGTCTCTTTTTCTTTCTTTATTCCCAGTCACCTCCCCACCCCGTAGGCATCCTAGGATACGATGAACCCTCAGAAACTTATGATGGTGTGGGCAGAACCCAAGAAAGACACAAGGGCCACTCAGGAACCTGAAGCTAGTAGGGGTGTGGTATAGCAGTGTTACCTTCTGCGCCCCAAAGAACAAGGGAAGATTGCTGTTAGGTAAACAGAGAGCCCAGAAGAGGCTACCTGAGCGGAAGGGGCAGTCGGCCTTGGTGAAGGAGCACGGCTCCTGTGTCTACAAGGGGGGTCAGGGGGGAGAGGTGCTGTCCTCCCGCACTGCGCCTAACAGGGCTCCATGTTGATCCCCAAAGAATCAACCAGAAGGACAGGGAGCCCTGGGGATGTGTCCACACCACCAGTCTCCTGCCGGAGAACGGGGTAGATAGAGAAGGGTGCAAAGTAGCACTCGAAGAATCAAAGATACTGGACCTGCCTGCTTGTCACTAAGTCGCTCTCTTCCTCCTCTCTCTCTCCCTCATTCTGATACAGGGAGAAAAAAACTGAACCGGGTGGATGACCTCCAATAGGGAACCTCCAAATGATATAGGGAAAACTGATCCCCAACCTGAAAAGTACCTGGGACCAGTTCGTGTTCTCTAAAACCAAAGAATGAATTTTAGGAACAAATGGAGGTAATGAGCAGAACATATTTATTAAGGGAAAGAAAGCTCCTGTCTGAGAGAGGGACACACAAGAGGGGGGTCCCAAGTGGGCGTGCCCCCCCCATCCCCCACCTGCCCGGCAACCTGTCTCATCCAGGGACTTTTATAGAGAAAAACCATATGATGAGGCAGGTCTAAGGTTGTGAAGAAGACATAGAAACTGGCTTAGGTGGGTATGAGGTGGCACAAAACTGTGGTCAACCAATGAGATAACAAGCACCACTGCTCAGGTAAAATTGATTTAAATCGGGATCCAATTGGAAAGCAAGTCACGTAGGAAGCAGGCGAGAATACAGAGCAAGGTCTCTTCTTGTTGGGCTTGGGCTGAGGACTATTTCCAGGCTCTTTCAAGGTGATTGATACTTATTTAGCATGTGAATCCCTGATGCCCACCCTTAAGGAAGTAAGTAGTTGCTTCTGTTTACTCTTGTCTTGAGATCGAGCCCACTGGCAGGAGGAGTGTCTGTCTCTGGTTGTAAAGTCACCTTGTCTTCCAAGCCGCCCTGCCTAACTGCCTACAATATTTCTACCTAATTCAGCTGCCTACAACACTTCTCTTCCTCCCCATCCCCTGCCCCCAGAACCGGGATCGAACTCAGGACCTTGCACTTTCCAGGCATGCGCTTGTGCCCATAAACTATCTCCCCGGCCCCCCTTCTCTTCCTTCTTCTCATCCTTTTTTCTTCTTTCCTTCTATTAAACTATTAATTGTCACACCAAGTGCTGTGCTAGATGCTCTCACACTGGGTGTGATTAAAAGATACAGTAAGTGTCAAAATGCAAAACAATTATTGCACTTGTCATTAATCCACCGCAGAATGTCCCCTTCCTGGCCTTCAGCATGCTTGTCCCATCTCTCTTGCCACTTTCTGAGGCAGCTCCGAAAGTCTTCCTTCATGAGTGTTCCAACCCTGCCTTACGGTCCTGGCTCCATTCAAAACATTTACCTTTTCTAACTTTGGAAAAGTTGCATGATGCCAGGCCTAGGAACAAAGTGGATGAGGATGGACTGCAGTGATTTTTATGATTCTGCCCTTTTGTTGGACAGAACACAGAGCAGCACTCACTGTATTTTTTTAAATCACATCTTGCAAAAACATGAAAGAGGACCTACAGAACAGTGCCAGAAAACAATGTGTTTGAAGTGAGGGAAGGATTTTAAGGGTGATAAATAGCAATGTATCTTCTTGCAACAATTTTTAAATTACCATTCAACATATATTTAGGTCCTTTAGCCCTCATAACCTCTCCAAGGTGAACGGCGCTGTTCCCTAAGCAAGCATCCTCCACTATATTCATCTCCAAGAAGTTCTCAACCTTTTCAATAGAAGAACTGTTTTAAAAATGAGCTCGGAACCCTAATACATGAAACTTGAATGGCAATATTTACTAGAGGAGTTTAAAATATGTAATTTTACAACCTTATTATCAAGTTAACTAAGGAGAATATTAAAGGCATTTTTGATGGATGTGGAATTTTAAATCTGTTTTGCTGCCCTATGGGGGTAGTGGTGGCCACAGACATGGCCTGGCTACCTGGGGCAGCTTGGCATCCCTGATAGAAGCAACCAGTCCTGGCCTGGGCAGCTGTAAGTTTTCCTAGCCACTGCCGCTCTGCAGTGTCTTCTTTCTATAACCAAAATCTGGTCACTAGAATATAGGAGCTACAGCTGAGAGCTGTACTTTTGCAGTCACCTGCTCCGGAAGTATTGCTCCAGAAAATTCACCCTTGACGCCTCAGTTCCTGAGCACTGTGGAACAGCTTAACCCAGGAAAGGAAGGCCCTTGTTAAAAACATAGAGGTTTAGGAGGCCAGATGTGATTAACCACATGACATTTTGCCAAATGAGTAGTTAGCAACCAGGGTCAGGAGAACAATTGCTGATCCGTAATCCTTGGGCTTACCAGAGGCATGAAGACCCAAGCCTAACCAGCCTCTGTGATGAACCAGAAAATCCGTAACCTACTGTAGCTGAAACCAGGCTGCCTTAAACAAAGTATTAGCCTAATCAAGGTCTGCTCATCAATGCCTCAGGGTGTGAAGAAAAAACCTTATATAATTGTTTATATTTGGTCTTAAAAGACTGGAAATGTCCTTGGCATCCTCTATATAGATGAAATTAAGCTTTTGGACTTAACTCAGGAGGATTTAATGGTTACTGTTTATTTTATTTATTTATTGAGATAGGGTCAGGCTCTGTAGTCAGGGTGGTCTTGAACTCCGTATATAACCCAGGCTGGCCTTGTATTTTTGCAGTGATCTTCCTGCCTCAGCCTCCCAAGTGCTGGGATTATAGGCATGCACCATGACACCCAGCAGCTATTTATTTAAAAACTACTTTGATGTCAAATGTAGTCATTTTCACCCATTCATATGCAGATCTTTAGCACTGGTCAAGCATAAGATACTGTTCTAAATTCTGGCTTAGTCTAAGTGGGTCACGCTGGAAAGAAAGTTGGTCAGAACTGGTGAATGCATTTGAATTCCAGTATTAGAATACCACACCTACAGGGGCTCAAGCAACCCGTTTTAGTTCTGTCCAATTATTAGAATCCTAATAAGGCAAGCAGGTATTGCAAATGGCTCAGAGAAAAGGGTCACACCTCCCAGAACTGCTGTCCTTTCCCTTGTGCTTGTCACTTCCTGGTGACCAGATGGCTGTGAGGGAAGGAGAGACCTGGAGAACAGGTGATGGTATCAAGAAAGGGGCTCTGATGGATATGTCACTTTTGGGGCCTGTGGGGTCAGGACCTTGGTGTGATGACACCTGTGTATGTCCTATAGGCAAACAGAGATTCCAAACTGGCCTGAGAGACAGAAGCCACAGCTGGGGGTAGTAGAGGGGGCAATAAGGCAGGGAGGTCTAAATCAGAACCTAGGTATCAAGTGTCCTACAACCGAGACATTCTTACTCTGCAGTGAGAGCGGGTGTGGAGGACTGAGTCTCCCTGGAGAGGTACAGGTAGACAGCTGAAGAGTGGTAGTCTCACTAAATGGGGAGGGGCCCTTAATTAGGGGGCTCAGGCCAAACTGAGCTGTTAGACTGAATCAACATACTAGGAAGGAAGGCTGAAAGGCCTGGCTTCACTAGCTGCCAGCAGGATCAGACTCATGGTGGTGCAGGCCTGCAGAGGGGCCCAGCTCCCACAGCAGTGGCCCAGGGCTGAGTGGTGAGAGCAGGGAGGGCCAAGGGATGTATTTTAGTGAGGGCCCTAGGCAGAGAAGTCAGGAGGGCACATAGTGACCAGAATTCAGCCCAGCAGAGAGGACATTCAGTGACTCCAACACATATGGTTAAACCTCCTGGGTCTGAATTTCAGGCTGTCAGTCCAGTCCATGAATTAGGCAAGAGGAGAGAGACAAGGGATTTTGGCAATCAAACCCTTACCAAGTTAGCCTAGCTCCAAATTCTAGCAAGTTTCTTGTATAATAGAATTTCCAGATCATGGATCATTTCTGAGGGGTCAACTTTAAACTGGCTGAACTGATATGTTCAGTCTGATTTCTTTTATACTCTGTCCCTCTTCCTCCTCTCAGAAAAATATGAGTTTAAGAGATAAATAAACATAATTAGGGGCTGGCGAGATAGCTCAGTGGTCTAAAGCGTCTGCTTAGGCCACCACAAGGACCACATGCTGTGCCAGCCCCACCCCCAGGGCAGGCTGAGCCAACCATAACATAGATAAATAAAGCTATAAAAAAAAAAAAGAAACATAACGTAGATAAATAAAGCTATAAAAAAAAATAAAAGAAACATATTATATGTCACAATGTGAGATAAGATTAATAATATCAACCAGGATGAAAATGGGGAGAGATTTAGAGGAGAGAGGGTGGGAGGTGGAAAGTTAGGGGATTAAAAAATAGAAATAAGCTATATTATGTTCATGTACCCACTCCACAAGACAATTGTAAACTTCATGTACTGCAAATATGTACTATTAAAAACTAATAAATAAGAAAAAAAAAAAGAGTGGCAGCTCGGTTGTTAGGCACTTGCTTAGCATGCATAAACCCTGAGTTTGACCCTCAGTATGGAGGGAGGGTAGGAGAGAGAGAAAAAGACAGAGACAGAGACAGCGAGACAAAGCCAGAGAGACACAGATGGAGAAAGGTGCGCATGTGCACGCATGCGCGTGTGTACACACACGTCCCTCTAAACCTCCTCCTACCTGCTTCCAATTGGCAGAGGCTCTGTTACAGTTAGCCACTTTCTTGTCCAGGCTGGCCGTGTATACTTTTGGGGGCTCCTGGAAACCAGATTGTTGCAGCTCTGAAAGGGGCTATGTGGTGGGATAGGGCCCCAGAGAATTAGCACTGAAAGACAGAAGCATTTACGGTGGGCAGGGATCAGGCCCGAGGGAAGCGGGAGCATGTGACTGGAGAACGCCAACAATGCCAAGCCGAGGACTTCAAGTGCAAGGAACAGTGCGAAGATGGAGGCTGAAGCGATGAAATCAGGAGATAGATGTTTTTTTGTTTGTTTGTTTTTTGTTTTTTTTTATGAGCAGAATATATCTACTAGGGGAAAGAAAGCTCCTGTCCAAAAGAGGGACAGGAGAGGGACCTGAGTGGGTTGTCCTCCAGATGATAGATCTTAATCTCTCGTATCTTTACCTGAGGAAAAAGCACCTTGAACTTTCTCTTGAGGAAAGGATAGATTCTCTAACTGTATCAAATCTTAGGGAAAAGGTCGGTCACCCACTGGGGTCCTGTGCAGGCTGTCACCCCTCCCACACCACCTTGGCAGCTGCCTTTTGTCATCTCATTGGCACCCTGGGCTGGGTGCTCATCGCCTGGTGAATCAGCTCATTACTTTACAGGCAGGACTGATTTTTTGACAATTGTTCTTTGATGTGAAGTTGTCATTTGTTTCCCGGTAGTTTTTGTTTTCTGGTCCCAGTCTTTTTTTAGTATTTAGTACAGGGTCTATGGGGTCTCACTACGTAGATAGGACTTGCAGTGATTCTCCTGTTTTCAGCCTACCAAGTGCTGGGATTACAGGCACTCCCCACCACACCCAGTCTCAGTCAGCATTTCATAGTGCTCCTGAGGGTGGCACCGGCACAGCACACCTGAGATTGAACCCTGGTCCTTGCACCAACCTAACCAGGCACTTTAGTCCCCTGAGCTATTTGGCTGGCCCTTCTGGTCCCAGTTTTACCCCTGATCTGATGTCTCATGATTAGATAGTTCCACTTTCTCCAATAAGGGCTCTTCCAATGATTTGATGTTCTTCTCAAGTTTCCACTCTTTTTTTTTTTTTTGCAAGCCCAAATATCCCAGCTCTTCAATGTCCCCATCAGTGGCTTGGCTCTGGGGTTCCTCAGCATGCTGGCTCCCATCTCAGCTAGTCAGGAAAGCAGGAAGCACCCAGAGGTGGACACAGCATTGTAGATAGAGGCTAAGCCATTGGACACGTTCCTCTATGGAGCTGGACATCACTGTTACAGCGACCATAGCCCAAGACTGCATTCTTTAGCCAGATGAGGCTATAACCCCATCTTCTGCGATTTTAGTGCACTGCCACTTGGCTCTGTTTTCTCATAGTTTTCTACCTGTAAGCACATATACACTTCATCTCCAATTCTCCCTTTTTGGTGTCTTGGGGAAAATTCCACACTGCTCTCCAAGCCTGGAAGATTTCCTCATTACTCAGTGCTATGCTTGCATAGTCCACTTCTCCAGCTGAAGTTTGGGCTCAGTTTAGCTCAGTCATGGCCACAGGTCAGGAGTTGTGTCCATGCCAGGATGGTGAGTGGACACAAACGCAGCAGGGCACATATCGCCCTCGAGCATTTTGCTGCCTGGAAGGAGGAGACATTCACGTGAACACTGCGTAATGAGCAGTAATGACTACGGAGGCCTACAGAGGGGACTCTTGGCCCAAACTGAGCACTCAGAGAAGGGTTCTCAAAGTAGGAACGCCTCAAGTGGTAGAGTTGACAGGTACTAGGAGGAACGTGGGAAAGCAGAACGGAAGCCCCAAGTCAAAGGACAGAAAAGGCAGTAGCGCAAGTGGGAAGCCTCAGGTCACTTAGCATGGATCCTGTGGGTGGGGCACACAAAGTCTCCAGAAATCTTACTCTTGAGCTAGGGCTTGACTCATAAGGTAGAAGGGACCCTTTAAACGTTTTAAAATGTGGTGGGGGCCGGGCGTGGTGGCTCACGCCTGTAATCCCAGCACTCGGGAGGCTGAGGCAGGAGGATTGGTGCGAGTTCGAGACCAGCCTGGGCTACAAAAGTGAGCTCAAGGCCAGCCTCAACTGCATAGCGAGACCCTGTCTCAAAAAGACAAAAAAGCCGGACGTGGTGGCTCACGCCTGTAATCCCAGCACTCGGGAGGCTGAGGCAAGAGGATTGGTGCGAGTTCGAGACCAGCCTGGGCTACAAAAGTGAGCTCAGGACCAGCCTCAACTGCATAGCGAGACCCTGTCTCAAAAAAAGACACAATGAAAGGATATGTAAATAACCAGTTCATTAATTTCAGCATTTATTAAGTTCCTATTACTTGCCATGTATATTTAAAAACAATACTTTAATGATATTTTTAGTTATTTCTAGTGGCTTGGGTCTTTAGAGCTTTTTCTCCTTTTCTTATGCATTCAGTTGTTTATGCTGGTCCTAACTTAGAGGCATTCACGCCTAAG
>PVJA010041912.1:0-17652 GCA_004027025.1 Myocastor coypus | reverse complement strand
CACTAAAATTATGACTGGCCTGTGCACTAGTTTGTATTTCTGTTACTGAAAGAAAAATACAATTTTCAGAAAGAAAAATACAATTTTCAGAAACCTTACAGTTTACTACTAAGCACTGGAAATAATTGGTTAGTATCCCAGGGAACATAAAACCACGTCCTTCCCTTCTTCTTCTTCTTCTTCATTTTTTTGTTTTTGTTTTTGTGGGACCAGGGTTCGAACTCAAAACATTGCACTTGCCAGACAGGCACTTGTGCCATGGAGCTATCTCCCTGAGCCCTAAAACCACATCCTTTAGAATTATCTTTTTTAGAAACAGAAAATAAAATCGCACTAACCCATTTTATACAATTATAGAAAATAATCAATTCTTTGTAAATAACATAATCCTGTTCCCTAGTGTTGCTCCCAGTCCACACCTTCACCAACAGTGGAAAAGGATTTGTTTTTCCCCACAGCTCCTCCAGCATTTCTTATGGATTCATTTCTTGATAATATCCATTCTTTCTGGAGTGAGATGAAATTGCAGCGTTGTTTTAATTTATGTCTCTCAAGTGACCAGTGATGTTGAACATTTTTCATATATTTATTTATCATTTCTACTTCTTCATCTGAAAAGAGTCTGTTCATTTCACATGCCCATTTTTGGAGTAGGTCTTTAAATCAAAGGTCTGATATATTTAGTTCATTGTATGTTCTAGATATTACCCTCTGTCCAAGGAGCATCTGATAAACATTTTTTCCCACACTGTGGGTTGTCTCTTTACTCTGTTGGTGGTTTCTCTTGCTGTGCTCTTTTTAATAAGATGAGATATCAATTGTGGATTCTTTGTGATAGTTCCTGTGTAATTGGGGTGTTGTTCATGAAGTCTTTGCCTTGTACCTATGCCTTCAAGAGTTCTACTTATTCTATCTTCCAGCAGATTTACTGTTTCTATTTTATTGGATATTTTCTATTTGTTGTTGTTGTAGTTACTGTACCAGGAATTGAACTCAGGGCTTCATGCTTGCCAGGCAGGTGCTTTGCTACTGAGTTACATCCCAGGCTGGTATTTCTGTTTTAATATTTACATCTTGGACTCATTTTAATTTTAGTTCAGTGGATGATGAAAGATACAGGTCTAAGTTTATTCTTCAGCCTGTAGAAAGCCCATTTGTCTAGCACCAGTTATTAAAGAGACTATCCTTCCAGCAAGAATGTTTGGCTCCTTGCTCAAAGATGAGGTGGCCAAGCCGGGCGTGGTGGCGCACGTCTGTAATTCCAGCACTCGGGAGGCTGAGGCAGGACGATCGGTGCAAGTTCGAGACTAGCCTGGGCTACAAAAGTGAGCTCAAGGCCAGCCTGAACTGCGCAGTGAGACCCTGTCTCAAAAAGACAAAACAAAACAAAACAACAACAACAAAAAAAGATGAGGTGGCCAAATACGTCTGGAGTTATTTCTGCATCTTTAATCTATTCCACTGATTCTCAGGAGTGGTGTTTTTTGTTTGTTTGTTTTTGCCAGTGCCATGTTTTGATCACAGTAGCTCTGTAATATAATTTCAAGCCAGGAATTGTGATGCCCCCTGCCTTACCTTTGTTGCCCAGAATTGCTTTTTCCACTCTAGGTCCCTTCAGGTTCTAAATGATTTTTAGAATTGTTCTGTCTAACTTTAAGAGATTTGTTGTTGACATTTTGATCAGGATTGCATTAAATCTGTATAACAATTTTGTAAGTACTGCCATTTTCATTGTATTGGTTCTTCCTTACCAACAACATGGGATATCTTTCCTTCTTTTGATATCATTTGCAGAGTACTGTAGTTTTCAACACAAAGGTCTTTCACTTCCTTTGTTAAATTGATTCCTAGGTATTTCGTTTCTTTGGATGCTATTGTGAAAGGTGTTTCCCTAATTTCTCTCTCAGCAAGTTTGTTATTTGTGTACAGGAATACCACTGATTTTTGAGTGTTAAATTTGTATCCAGTATTCTACTAAATTTGATGATTAAATCTAGAAGTCTTATGGCGGAATTTTGGGGTCTTCTATGTAGAATATCGTATAAGCTACAAATGATGATCATTTAAGTTCTTCCTTATTCCTTTACTTTCTTTCTCTTGTCTTATTGCTTTGGCTAATGTTTTCAGAACTATATTGGATAGGATTGGTGACAGTGAATACCCTTGTCTTATTGCTCATTTTACAGTGAAAACTTTCAGTTTTGTCGACTTAGTATGATATTGGCTGTTGGTTTGCCATAGAAGACTTTTATCAGATTGAGGCAAGGACCATCTTTTCCATTTCTATAGGGTTTTTATCATGAGGGAGTGTTGGACTCTTTTTTAAAAATTTTTTACTTTTGGTATTTTAGGGAAGGGTCTGCAGCAGTTCTCAACCTGTGGGTCGTGACCCCAGCGGGGGTTGAACAACCAAAACACAGGGGTCGCCTAAAGTCATCAGAAAATGTTATTTGCTTGAAATTACAGTTTTGAGCCGGGTGTGGTGGCTCACGCCTGTAATCCCAGCACTTGGGAGGCTGAGGCAGGAGTATCGGTGCAAGTTCGAGACCAGCCTGGGCTACAAAAGTGAGCTCAAGGCCAGCCTCAGCTGCATAGTGAGACACTGTCTCAAAAAGACAAAAAAAAAGAAAGAAAGAAAAAGAAAAAAAGAAAGAAATTACAGTTTTGAAGTAGCCACCAAAATTATTCTTTGGTTTGAGGTCACCACAACATGAGAAACTGTATTGAGGGGTCACGGCATTAGAAAGGTTGAGAACCACTGGTCTACAGGGTGCTCAGGATCTCACTACTAGATCAGACTCAGTGATCTGCCTGTTTACAGCCTTCTGATAGCTGGGATTACAGGCATGCACCACCATGCCCAGTCTCAATTGTCATCTCACTGCACCCCAGGGGCAGAGCCAGCACAGCAGACTTTTTTGGGGGCACCAAAAATTAAGGGTCTCACTATACATTTCTGACTCACAGTGATCCACCTTTTTCAGCCTCCCCATCGCTGGGATTACAAATGTGCGCCACCACACCGAAACTCGGTAGCTGACTTAGAGCAACTGGGAATGGGGCTGGCACAGCATGCAGTGTCCAGGATCGAACCCTGGTCCCTGCACTTACCTAAGCAGCTGTTTAGTCCACTGAGCTATCTCATCTGCCTAGGTGTTGGGCTTTGTCAAATGCTTTTTCTTCATCTATTGAGATGATCATATGTTTTTTGTCTTTGGCTTTGTCTATATGGTATATTATTATTATGGTGTATGAATCTTGGTTGGTCATGGCATATGTTTTTATATGATCTAAAGAGAAACCAGAATATATATATGTATATATAATTTTTGATAACCTGTTTCATTCTGTTCGCCAGTATCTTACTGAGGATTTTTTTTGCATCTATGTTCATTATGAAGAATGCCCTGTAATTGTATTTTTTAAAAATAGATCCATCTCTGGTTTGGGTACCAGCATAATGCTTGCTTCTTGGAAAACTCAGAACCTTGAACTTGCCAGACAGGTGCTTATGCCACTGACCTATATCCCAGGCCCCATGACTGAATTTAGTAGTAGTGTTTCCCTCTCAGTTTCATTAAAGAGGACTGAAGGAGATAGCTCAGTAGAATAAGCACTTGTCTTGCAAGCACAAGGGCCTCAGTTCAATCCCCAGTTCCACAATAAAATAAAATAAGATAAAAAATCAGTTTCATTAAAGAGCTTGAGGAGTAGTGTCATTTGGTCATATCTATCTTGTAGGATTCTTTAGTGCCTGAGCCCTGATAGTAGGTTTTTAATTATATCTTCAATTTTATTGACTGATGCTGGTTTATTTAGAATTTGTATATCGTCTTGATTCAGCTTTGGCAATTTATATGTATCTGGGAATCTGTCCATTTCTTCAGTGTTTTCCATCTTATCACAAGTTCTCAAAGTAGGAATCACTGATGGTTGAGTGTGTCAATTTTAATTTACCTAAAAGGAGTTTAACTAAATTAGTTCAGCAATTCCATACCTGAGGGTATGGCAGATCCACCCTAGGGCTCATCACCTGAATGGCATAAGGGGAAATGAGGAAGGAAGAATCAGCTTCTGTTTCTTCAGAGGAGATCCAGTCTTCCCTTTACATCATCTCCTGGCTTCCAGGGCAAACTATCCAGATTCTGTGGTAGACTCTTTATTCAATGTTCCATTGCAGCCCCATCAGAATCCTGGCATAGACTTCTATAGGATACTGAAATGAGCTCCAGATCTTGGACTGAATTCTTTGGTCTCCAATGTGCAGACAACTTCTACAAGCTTCCTTGCACCCTGTGAGTGACCACTGGGAGGCAATCATGCAAATTCTTATACATTTGTATACCTTGTGTTATATCTGTTTCTCTAGTAAAACACTAACTGAGACACCATTGATTACCTTTTGGACTTCTGAAGGTTCTGTTGTGATTTCACCCTTCTCTCATTTCACCCTTTTCTCATTTATAGAACATTCTACTCAGTAATGCCATTTTACTGACTCTCTTCATGCCCCAGAATACATGATCAAATATATAATGAGTCAAAAAATAAACTTTAAGAAATTTTTTATAATAATAATGTGAAATCTCTATTTATTACTTTTAATAAGAAACTACAATGTGACATTTTCAGAACACGTTAGCAGTACATTCCCAATAATTGATACAATGCATATTATTGTCCTCATTATAGTTATACAGAGCACAGGATGTAGACATGATAAATTTTCTAATGGTTATTGGTACAATAGATTTCTTCTGTTTGATCTAAGAGAAGGTAGTTGTATACATAGTCAAATGTTCCATAATTTCAGTGGGTTACTGGTGAAAATGGAAATGTTAGAAGCTGTTGATTTGAGCCTTTTACAGCCCAGCATACTAAACTACCCTTACGTTTTACATGTCATATTTAAATTTTTCTGCTGGATGGTTAAGGGCAAGTTAAAGCAAGACCTGTATAACGGAACATGTAGTTTTTGTATCTCCCAACGTCAGTCAATTTCCCTGAGGTGAAATCTCTTTCTGACCACAACAGAATACAATTAAAATCAACAGTAAGCTAGACATAGAGTGCCTGCTTGCCATTGTAGAGCTCAGGAGGCTGAGGCAGGCAGATAACCACAAACTCTAGGCCAGCTGGGCTGCATAGTGAGTTTGGGAGCAGCCAGAACTACATAGCAAAACAGTATCTCAAATAAAATTTAAACAAAAAATTGAGAGGAAACTGTTCAAATACTTGGAAACTAAATATTCTTTTTTTCTTTTTTGTCTTTTTGAGACAGGGTCTTGCTATGCAATTCAGGATGGCCTTAAGCTCACTCTTGTAGCCCAGGCTGGTCTCGAACTCACACCAATCCTCCTGCCTCAGCCTCCCGAGTGCTAGGATTACAGGCGTGCGCCACCACGCCCGGCTTTTGGAAACTAAATAGTATCCCTCTAAATAGTCCATGTTAAAGAGGAAATTTCAGGAAGTTTTAAAATATGCAGCACTTAATCAAAATGAAAATATAATATATAATATGTATATGACACTGGTAGGGCCATCATACTAGGAAAATCCACAGCATTAAATGTGCATGTTAGAAAAGAGGGTAAGAGCCAGGCATGGTGGCATATGCCTGTAATCCCAGCACTTGGGAGGCTGAGGCAGGAGGATCAGTGCAAGTTCAAGACCAGCCTGGGCTACAAAAGTGAGCTCAAGGCCAGCCTGAACTGCATAATGAGACCCTGTCTCAAAAAGACAAAAAATATTAGGAAATAGAATTCAGCAATATATGAAAATCCTACATACTATGACCACAAAGGATTTATTTCATGAGTGTAAAGCTGGTTTCATATTCAAGTTTCTATCATGTAATCTACTAAATTAACAGGTAAAAGAAGAAATATTTCATGATCATATTAATCATGCAAAGAGCATTTAACAATATTCAGAACCCAGCAATAATTTTTTTAAAAATTAGAAAATAAGATCAAAATTTTCCTTTTCAATGTGATAAATACCATCTTTAGCAAACCTATAGCTAATATTTCACTTAATGGTGAGAGAATGGCTCCTACCCAACTCTGGTACAAGGCAACAATTTCTGCTCCCATTATTCCTGTTCAGCATAGTGCTAGACGTTCCAACCAGTGTAGTAAGGAAAGAAAAGGAAGTAAATGCAAAATAATTCAAAAAGGAAAAGCCAACTGTGCCTATGTACAGATTACATGAAACACTATAGGAAATTCCACATAATCTTTTATTGAAAAATCACACACACATAACATGCACGCACACACACACACATAACATGCACACACACACACACACACCCTTCTAGGTAAAGCAAAAAAAAAAATAGGTAGGTAGGAACATAGATGGACAGACAGACAGATATCCGAGACAAGATAGTTAAGATAGTCATAGTACCAATTTTTCTTAATTCATTGAAAAATAAAGGTTTGTGAAATAGGAAAGCTACTATTATTACATTTTTTCTGTGGATATTTGAGTTTCTTTACAATAAAGAAAATATATTCACTTTCTATAAACTATGCTGTTGGGGCCCGGCGGGATAGCTCAACGGTCTAAAGCGCCTGCTTGGGAAAGCTTGGGCAGCTTCAGGGACCGCGGTTCGATCCCCGGCACCACATGCTGCGCCAACCCTGCCCTCGGGGTGGGCTAAGCTGGCCATAAAAATGAGTGAATAAACAAACAAAAGTTCTGAAACAAGAAATAAATAAATAATAGATAAAAAAAATAAACTATGCTGTTTCTCAAGGTGTATATACATTTAAAAGTATTTGATTCAAAATTTAGCATATAGGGGCCCGGCGGGATGGCTCAGTGGTTTAAAGCGCCTGCTTGGGAAAGCTTGGGCGGCTTCAGGGACCGCGGTTCGATCCCCGGCACCACATGCTGCGCCAACCCTGCCCTCGGGGCGGGCTGAGCCGGCCATAAAAATGAGTGAATAAACAAACAAAAGTTCTGAAACAAGAAATAAATAAATAATAGATAAAAAAAATAAACTATGCTGTTTCTCAAGGTGCATATACATTTAAAAGTATTTGATTCAAAATTTAGCATATATTAATTGTATTTATTTTCCTGTAATTGATTTCATGTGTATGTTTCTACTTTTACCTTTTATAGTTGTTATATTTCTATTTCTGTTCTCAAATATTGCACACTGTACATTATATATTCAAACCTGGAGAATACTTATACATATACCCAAATATCTACCACCTCCATTAAGCAATTTAAAGGACAGTATACATAGCTCTTATATATCCCCCTTCTCAAGGAAGTATCCACTAATTTTGGTTTTGTGGTAATTATCCCTTTGCCTTTCTGTATAGACTTACTACACAGTTATGTATCGGCAGTCAAAACATTATATGGGCTTTCTGGTTTTTAACTTTAAATAAATGAAGACTATATTGTAAAAATAAAGGTTTGTGATGATATTGTTTGGACAACTAAATGTTCATATGTAACTAATGTTCACATGTAACTAAATGTTCGAAGTAACTAATTTTTTTTAAAAAATTTTTTCTTTCTTGTTTCAGAACCTTCATTTGTTTATTCACTCATTTTTTTTTTTTTTTTAATATGGCCGGCTCAGCCTGCCCCGAGGGCAGGGCTGGCACAGCATGTGGTGCCAGGGATTGAACCGCGGTCCCTGAAGCCTCCCAAGCTCCCAAGCAGGCGCTTTAGACCACTGAGCCATCCCGCCGGCCCCCCAAAGTAACTAATTTAAAGATAACAATACACAATGCATTAATCGTTGTTACTCTTCTATTACCTTACTTTGAAATTTTGGTTTTTTTTCTTTTAAAAATTAAAAAATATCTTTTAGCATGAATGTACTCAGCAAGATTTCAGGAAATAAGACTAAGATAAGAAAGTTCTGTGCCTCTTTTGGATCCTCCTTTCTAAGATGACAAAAAAAGGAACAATATACCATTACCTAGATTCCCATAAAAATACTTGTCACAGTTAATCTTGAGTGTCAACTTGGTTGGCGTGAGTGACCCCAAGGAGATAAGTAATGCAATTCTGGGTGTCCAAGTGCATGTGAAGGCATGACCTTGGGGCCAGTATCTGGTCTCTGGCCCCTTCCTTCCTGGTTCTTCCCCAGTCTCTCTGCATCCTAGCTGCCACAAAGCGGTCTAATTTTATCTGCCATGCCCTTCCACAGGCTGTTTCTTCCCTGGGGCCCCCTTACCATGGACTAAAATCCCTGGAGCCCCAAGGCAAAGTAAACCTAAGCCTCTTCACCTTTACATTCCTTTTTCCTAGGTTGCATAGTAGTTGAATACGTCCTCATCAACATCTAGTGGTGTCATTATATTTCATCATACTATTTTTGATAGGAGTGTAGAGGTATCTTATTGTGGATTTCATTAGCATTTTCCCAATAGCAAATGATACCAAACATTTCATGAGTTTATCATCTGTACACAGGAAGTTCTTTCTCTGATATGCAATTTGCAAATTAATTTCTCACAGATTTGGATATATATATATAATATATATATATATATATATATACATATATATTCTTAATAGGCTGTTTTGCAGAACACAGTTTTCATGTTGCCAAAGTCTCATTTTATCATTTTATTCTTTTATGGATTATGTTTTTATTTTTTATTTATTTATTTTTTTGCCTTTTTTGAGACAGGGTCTCACTATGCAGTTGAGGCTGGTCCTGAGCTCACTTTTGTAGCCCAGGCTGGTCTCGAACTCGCATCAATCCTCCTGCCTCAGCCTCCCGAGTGCTGGGATTACAAGCGTGAGCCACCACGCCCGGCTTGGAGTATGTTTTTAATGTCAAGGCTAAAAACTCTCTCCCTTCCTTTAAATCCTGCATATGTTGTCCTGTGTGTTTTTCTAAAATGTTTACAGTTCTGGATTTTACAGTTAAATTCATAACCTCTTTGGTGTTTCCCTTTTGTAAGGCATGAAGTACAAGACTTTGGAAGTTTTTGCCCATGCATATACAATTATTTCAGCATCATTTTTATGTATTTATTTATTTATTTATTTATTTTATTTAGGAAGGGTCTACAGAGTGTTCAAGGTCTCACTACTAGATCAGACTCATAATGATCCACCTGTTTACAGCTTCCCAAGAGCTGGAATTACAGGTGCATGCCAGCATGCCCAGTGTCAGTTGCCATCTCAGTACAACACTGGGACGAGGCCAGCATGGCAGACCTGAGGATCAAACACCTGACTCCTGCACCTGCTTGCAGGTGCTTTAATCTGCTGAGCTATTTGGCTGGCCCATCAGCATCATTTATTGAAATGCCGCTCCCTCTCCATTGAACTACTTTTGCACTTTGTCAATAGTCAATTGGGTATCTGGGTATGATGACACACATCTGTTATCCCAGAACTCTCAGACACTGAGGTAGGAGGATCACAAGTTTGAGCTCAGCCTAGGCAACTTGGTGACTTAATAAGACCCTTTCTCTCTCAGAAAGAAAGAAAGAAAAAAATGGCTGAGAATGTAGCTAAACGCTGGCAGGAACTGAGTCTGTAGTTGCAAGAAAGATTTTTTTGTTGTTGTTGTTTTTTTTTTTTTTTTTTTTTTTTTTGTAGAACTGGGGATTGAACTCAGGCCCTTGCACCTGCCAAGCAAGCACTTATTCTACTGAGCTATCTCCCCAGCCCCTGTATATATTTCTTGCTTTTATGAGTTTTAAATGAAAACCAGTTGAAAGTAGCACCAGAGAGGTTGGCTCAAAATTCAATGGAAACATGCATCCTCACTGGAAGTTTCTTTTCTTTTCTTTTTATTTTATTTTATTTTATTTTTATTGCTTCATGTTCATAGTACAGATGATCACAGCCATCATGGGGAGTTGGCACATGTATGTAATATGTAAAACCTACATATTTAAAATGCACATTCTGACCACTGAGGACCAGTATCAAGCCCTGGAAGCATCAGACAATCAAAATAAGATGCACCTATTACAGAAGCCAGAAGAGCTGAACTCTGAAACAATGAAACACAGTTACCAGAGGCTGGGCAGGGGATGGAGAGATGGCAGTCAAAGGCCACACACTGTTTAGACAGAAAGAATAGAGATCTTATCCATGACGGTGAATGGAGTGAAGGAGAGATGAAGGCAGGGTTAGGGAGGGAAAGGGAAAGAGTGACAAGAAGAATGAAGGTGCGCTGCATGTACCCACCAACTCCACAATGGCTGTAGCCATTGTGTGCCCACAGGTACTATTAAAAATAAAAACTGTTAAGATTTCCCACTATAAAAAGTATGTGAGGCGATGTAGATATTAATTCATCACTGGAAGTTTCTTTTCTTTTCTTTTTCCCTCGTCTTTTTGAGGCAGGGAGGCAGGGTCTCGCTATGCAGTTCAGGCTGGCCTTGAGTTCACTTTTGCAGCCCAGACTGGTCTCAGACTCGCACTGATTCTCCTGCCTCAACCTCCCAAGTGCTGGGCCTACAGACATGCTCCACCACTCCCGCCTTCTTTTCTTTTCTTTTCTCTTCTCTTCTTTTCTTTTCTTTTCTCTTTTCTTTTTTCCTTTCTTTTCTTTCTTCTTTCCTCTTTTTTATTTTTTTATGTTTCATGGAAAGGCCTAGAGGGTGTTCAAGGTCTCACCACTAGACTGGACTCGTGATCTGCCAGTTTACAGCCTCCCAAGGGCTGGGATTACAGATGCACTCCACCACATCCAGTCTCAATTGCTGTTTCAGTGCACCCTGGGGATGGGGTCCGCATAGCAGACCCAGGGATGGAACTCCCAGCCCCTGTGCCTGCTTGCAGGTGCTTTAATACACTGAGCTGTTTGGCCAGCCCTATATTGATTGATTGATTGATTGATTGGTGGATTGATTGATTGATTTCTTTTTTCTGTAATTCATGCAGGGTTTCACTATACAGTTCAGACTCATAGTGATATTCCTGTTTTCAGCCTCCCCAGCACTGCAGTTACAGGTGTGTGCCACCACAACCAGTCTCGGTGGCCTGCTCAGCATGCCCAGGGAGCAGGGGGAAGCAAGGGATTAAAGCCCCAGACCCAGAGCTTGCCTAAGCAGGCATTTAAGTTTGTTGATCTGTCTCACCAGCCCAGAAGAGTTTAAAGAGACTAAAGCATCTAGAAACTGAGGAAGATGTCTCCAAAAAGAGAGATGACCAAAGGATACTTTCCAATTCTGCAAAAGGCTCTACACATGAAAAATCTTTTTCTTTCCTTTTTTTTTTTTTTTTTTTTTTTTTTTTTTTTTTTTTTTTTTTTCCTTTTTGACACAGGATCTTGCTCTGTAGTTCAGGCTGGCCTTGAGCTCACTTTTATAGCCCAGGCTGGTCTCAATTCACATGGATCCTCCTGCCTCAGCCTCCCAAGTGCTGGGATTACAGGTGTGCACCACCACACCCAACTTGAAAATTCTTCTCATAAACTATCTTTAAATTTCAGCCTAATGTCTATGCTGCATATGTGGGACACATTCAAGAAATATGGCATCCTAGAGTAAAACAACCAGCAGAGATTTCAGCTGTTACCAACTATGGGGACGGAATTTCAGACAGACTCACTTAACCTTCTGTGAAAACAAATAATCCAGACTCTTTAGGAGAATAGAACAGAATCCAGAGTCTCCACAGTGTATCACTTACAATGTCTTGAATAAAATCCAAAATTTCTAGACATAGAAGAACAAAGAAAATACGTCACAGACAACCAAGGTAAACTCACTTGAAGATTCCCCTGACGTTGAAGTTATCAAAGAAAGATTTTAAAACAGATATTAAAACTCAGTTTTATGGGGCTGGGGAGATAGCTCCGAGGCACAAGTGCCTGCTGGGCAAGTGCAAGGTCGTGAGTTTGAACCCTGGTTCCACAAAAAAAAAAAATAAATAAATAAAACTCAGTTTTAGACAAGAAAGGAAAATATCCTGTAACTAATAAACACATAGGAAATACCAACAGAGAAATCAAAACCATAGAAAAGAACCAAATGAGGGGCCAGTGAGATGGTTCAGTGGGCTAAAGCGCCTACCTAGGAAAGCTTAAGCAACCGTAGGAACCTCGGTTCAATCCCTGCCACCACATACTGCATCAGCCCCACCCCCAGGCAGGCTGAACCGCCATAAAAAAAAAGAACCAAATGAAAATTCTAGGACTGAAAAACACAATAACCAAAATAGAATAGTAGTAGAAGAGCTTATCCAAATATTAGAAGTGATATAAGAATCAGTAAATGTAGATAGAGGTCATTAGAAATTATCCAGTCTGCAGAACCGAGAGAAAAAGCTTTTAGGTAGGCAGAGAGGGAAAGGAATATAGCAGGCTTAGTGACCTAGTAGGCCATATAAAACTTCCAGCACCTGAGTAACTACAGTCTTAGAAGGAAAGGAAGGGAGCATGGGGCAAAGAAAATATCTGAAGAAATAGTAACTGAATTCCCCACATTCATAGATTCAAGAAGCTCAGTGAACCCCAAGCAGGATAAATATGAAGAAGACAATATCTATGTTCTCTTAGTAAATTTTATGAAAAGAAAAAATGAGAAAAATTCTAAAAAGCAGTTTTTAAAAAGTCAATACTGTATATAAGAGATTGCAACATAAATAATTATGATATTTTAAAAAAAAAAAAACAACTTTGTTATTTAAATATTCCTGAGTCTGTGCTTTAAGAATTAAATGTTAACACACCAGCAGCTAGATGGGGCATTTGGACATATGTCCATGATCTTAGGCCTTTGACATCATTACAGTAGAGGCATTTTTTTCTTCATTCTCATCTCCAAAATAGATCGAAGAACAAGTTACTTAACAGTAGATGAACAAAAACCTGGTTGCTTAAGAAAATAAAAATTTGCCTTTATTAAATAACTGTCAATACCAGGTTGTCATATCAAGCCCTGAGAAGCCAGAGTTGGAAGGACTAGTGGCAGGAAGATCAGAAAAAGAAGTGTAGCTGATTAAATTGGATTATCATCCTCACGGCCCTTTCTTCTAATCTTTAGTCAATGCAGTCTCTCTGGGGGTTTATTTTCTTTATGCCCTTTGGATAACAGAAATGTTCGTTTTCGGGTGATACTGACCTGATCCAGGACTAGAGTCAAACAACTTAAAAGAAAATTTTATAACTCTCTTCAGGATCAAGATCAGTGTAGAAAAAAAAGGAAAGGTAACAAAAGATACTTCTAAAATCGAAGAAGTTTTCATCAGAGACATTCAAACAAATGAACTTATAGAAGTATTATAAAGCTATCTTCACAATGGTTGGAAATATAAAGTAAAAATCAAATAAAAAACATAAATCAGAAGTACAATTGAGCATGTTATACTGATTCTTACAAACTGTAACAACCCCTACAAAGATAAAAACATCTCAGGGGACCAAAGACAGAACCTCTTAGAATGGCTATATTCTCAACAACCTTTAATTAAAGTTGTAAAACTCAATTCTAACAATGGCACTGGACTGAAGGGCCTCAGCTTTTGAGTCCTCAACTATATTTCTTATCCTAACTTTTCTTCTGCACGCTGGACTGTGGTTCACCACCATTTCTGTGCTAGGGGAAATGTGTTGCTGGATGATGCGCCCATCGCTTCAGTCATTCCAGCACCGTGGTTACATGTCTTCGTCATAACTGCATGACTTACGATATCATGTGCTTCTCACTTTCTTTAAGTTGTCTTACATTTTTACTCATATAGAATTATAATCAAAGCTATGATTAGAAAAACAGCATAAGTATCCACCAACAATATTATAAGGTCATGCAATGTAAAACATTAATATTAAGTTTTAATTACATGTTGTTCTCTTCCAGTGTCTGATAGCTATTCTTGCTTAGTAAAACAATATCTAGTGTTAAATAACATTAAAATCAATCTAAGGCTCTTCTTTGATATAATTAGAAAGAGAGGACAACTATAGGGGTACAAGAAAATCAATTCTTTTAAAAAAGACAAAGACAAAGTAGGTGAGATAATGCAGCAGACTAAGCACCTGACCAGAGTTCGATCCCTGGTACCACATGCCACAGTGGCCCTGATCTAAGGCATGCTGAGCTAGCCACCAAGACCAGGCCTGGTGGTGTAGGCCTGTAATCCCAGCGCTGGGAAGGCTGAAAACAGGAGGATCACTGAGAGTCTGAAATGCATAGTGAAACCTTGTGCCAAATACATTTTAAAAATATAAAAAAGTAAATAAAAAGAAAGAGGACAAAAATAAGAACAATCAAAAATGTTATGCTCAAATATTACCCAAAGCAATATTGTTAAGGAAAATGGAGGTATGACTAGAATTGGCGAGTAAAAGGAACAAAATTACTTCAGGAATCATGTTGCCTTTGACAGAAATATATTTGCAATGATAATAAGTAAATTAAAATTGTCAAAACAATTCTATAAAACTATACAAAGAACAATAAGAGGTACTTATATTTGGAACACAATCTAGTCTAGATAAGCTTGATTTTATACTTGACTGATCATATACCAAATCTAATTTTCTCTGAGACTAATTGTATGTATTTCTTTTACTTTGGAGCAAAACAAATTTAATAATTCCCTTTAAATTTTGAATAACAAAAAAGTTTTAAAAATAAATTTTGAAAGACATCTATAATCTTTGCAGACAAAGTAAAGTTAAATTAATCACTGCTGGCAAATTTTTTTCAAAATAATCAATTAACTTTGGATTGAGCTGTATTCTACTTTATAATGCTCAAAGTCATTTTTTACAAGTCATTCAAAAAGAGAGTTAAATACAATCTATTAACTACCCAGAAAGAAATAAAGACAGACAGAAAGAAACAAAGAAAAAAAGAAAGAAAGAGAGGAAGGAAGGAAGGAAGAAAGGAAGGAAGGAAGGAAGGAAGGAAGAGAGCCAGGCGTGGTGGCACACGCCTGTAATCCCAGCACTCGGGGGGCTGAGGCAGGAGGATCGATGAGAGTTCGAGACCAGCCTGGGCTACAAAAGTGAGCTCAAGGCCAGCCTCAACTGCATAGTGAGACCCTGTCTCCAAAAGACAAAAAAAAAAAAAAAAAAAAAAAGAAAGAAAAGAAAGACAGACAGACAGACAGAAAGAAAAGAAAGAAAGAAAGAAAGAAAGAGAACTGCACAGATAGCTCATGGTCTAAGTGCCTACCTAGGCAAGTGCAGTGATCCAGGTTGGATCCCTGGCACCACATGCCACACTGGCCCCACCCCCAGCGGCACTGAGCTGGCCACTGGGACCCAGAGTAGGGGCACATGTTTACAATCCCAGCCCTGGGGAGGCTGAAAACAAGAGAATCATCGTGAGTCTGAGCTGAGTAGTTAGATCCTGTATCAAATATATAAAATTTACACAAAAAGAAAGAGAGAGAGAGAGAGAGAGAGAGAGAGAGAGAGAGAGAGAGAGAGAGAGAGAGAGAGAAAGAAAGAAAGAAAGAAAGAAAGGGAACGCTACTCAGGGTATGACATCAATATTCATACAGATTTTCTCCTGTCATTGTAGCAGGTTGCACTTAGAACTTAAAAATCTGTATCCTTTTTGGCTTTTGGTTAGGGGCTGGGACTTCACAGCTGCAAGAGTAACCGGAAATCCAGGATGAAAGCACGTAAAAGCAAGAGCCTCAGTGCAAGAAGTCCTTGAATCTGTATACAAACTCCTGTTGAATCCTGGCTGACTTTTGAGGTGTGTGTGCAAAGATTATTCCAAGGACTCTGGTGGAAAGCAGTGTTTGGAACGTCGCAAGGTCGTAGCGACTGTGCATGCTGCCGTCTAGTGCAGGAGGCAGTGAGTTTCAGGTTTGTGCTCAGTTCAAAGTCCTGATAAGCAGATAGATCTTCCAACAAGCTCCCCCTAAAAACTAAGAATCCATAAGTTTTTAAAGTGCTTGGCCAGTAATTTGTCCAAAGAACCCAAACCAAAGCTGAAACCCATCAGTAAAATACAACAGACACCAGAATCCCTATAAAATATCATCTATAGCATGTAGTATAGATATGACCTTGCTAGATGTGGGGCAAAAAAAAATCAACAGGAAAAGTTGACCCCATAAGCAAAGAAGAAGGAGGAGGAACATCAGGACACTATGGAAACACACCCTGAGATAACTCACAATGTTGACATTAATTACCAAGGACTTTAAAGCATCTTATATGTAGTTATCATAAGCAGCTATTATGCATATATATGTATATGTGCATTTTATATGGAGTCGAAAGAACTTTAAAGATAGTCCTGTTGAATAAACAGATGGGAAAGCTCAACAAAGAAATAAAGACTACAAGGAAGAATAAACTCAAATTTCTAGGCCGGGTGTGGTGGCGTATGCCTGTAATCCCAATACTTGAAAGGCTGAGGCAAAGCAAAGTCTGGGAGCTTGTGGGTTAGCTCAGTAGTTTTTTTGTTGTTATTGTTTTTTGTTTTTGGGGGTTTTTTGTTCTGTTTTGTTTTTGTCTTTTTGAGACAGGGTCTCACTATGCAGTTCAAGCTGACCTTGAGCTCACTTTTGTAGCCCAGGCTGGTCTCAAACTCACATCAATCCTTCTGCCTGAGCCTCCCAAGTGCTGGGATTATAGGCATGTACTACCATCCTGGGGCACAATGAGATAATTGAGACTGGGCATGGTGGAGCTCAGTGGTTTAATCCCCTGTGTGGGCAATCTCGTCAGGCACAGGGGATTTTGGTTTGATCCCTAGGCCCACCCTTAAGGCAGCTTGAGCATGCCAAAAAAAAAAAAAAGCAAAACCCTTAGTGACTTATGACACAATGTCAAGCAAAGTAACATACATGTAATTGACAACTGAAGAAAAAAGATAGAGAAACTGAGACAGAAAAGAATTGGAACAAATGCTGGATAAAACTTTTCCAACTTTTTAAAAATTTATATATTTGGTACAGGGTCTTACTATGCAGCTCGGACTCATAGTGATCCTCCTGTTTTCAGCCTCCCCAGAGCTAAGATTACAGGCCTGAGCCACCACTCCTGGTTTCAGTGTCCCACCCAGTGTAGGCAGCATGTGGTGTTGTGGGCTAAGCATGGGTCCCTGCGGTTGCCTACGCAGTCCTGCAGTCTGCTGAGCTCTCTAGTCAGCCCTTGTCTTTCCAATTTTTGTGAGAAACATTACTTTAAAAATTTATGAAGGTCAATGAGCTCCAGCAGGATAAACATAACAAACCATACTTAGTCACACTATTGTCAAACTTCTTCAATCAAAAAAAAAAAAAAAATAGATTCTTGAAAGTGACAGGGGTGGGGGGCAGCCTTGGGGCAGCCATATCACACACAGAGGGACAAGGTTAAGAATGATGGCTTGATTCTCATCTGAGGTAATGGATTCTATAAGATATTGGAAGGGGCCAGGGAGACAGCTCTGTGGCACAAGTGCCTGCCTGGTAAGTGCAAAGTTGTGAGTTAAAAAAAAAAATAAATAAAAAAAAAAAAAAAATATATATATATATATATATATATGTATGTATATTCACACATATGAACCATATCTTTAAAATGCTAAGAGAAGCCGGACGTGGTGGCTCATGCCTGTAATCCCAGCACTCGGGAGGCTGAGGCAGGAGGATCGGTGCGAGTTCGAGACCAGCCTGGGCTACAAAAGTGAGCTCAGGACCAGCCTCAACTGCATAGCGAGACCCTGTCTCAAAAAGACAAAAAAAAAAAAA
>PVJA010041911.1:0-17608 GCA_004027025.1 Myocastor coypus | reverse complement strand
TTTTTTTTTTTGAAAAATCAGTCTCCAGACATAAAGACATGTTTATTAACATTTTCTCCTGCATTTTGAATGCACCACAAATAAATGCCATGATGTCAAGGTCCGTTGTCAGCTGAAGCAGTAGGCAGGCTTTTTGCATGTGTGTGGTTGTAGGGGTCAAGTGCCTGGATTGCTGAGCACTCTGACCCTGATTTTAAGGAGCGCGTTTTCTGTGTGGCCACCATTCTGGAACCTGGAACATGGGCTCTGCAACATTTTGCTCAGATCAAAGCCCTTCACTCTTGCAATTCTGAAGTGGCAAAGGGCAGAGACCTGCCACCTCCTTGATGCCCTCAGGACACCTTTTTTCCAGTCTCCTGTTTTTCTTGACTAATGGAGATCTCACCTCTCTTTGCAGATGGTTGTGCTAACCTCACATGTTAAATCATCCTACTGGCATTTCTGCTCTTAATTTTCAATATAAATGTGAGTACAAGCCCCCAACCATAGCCATGTCACTGTTTCAACACTTGACTGCTTTGAATTTTTTGTCAAATTAACCAGTCTACAGCAATTAATCTCAGCCATAGGCAGTCTCTGGACAGGAGCAAAATGTAGACAAACATTTTGTAGAGCTGTAACACAAATCATCTGTAGTCTAACAACCAATAAAGTCTTTTATCTGAGCAGCAACCTCCCTGGCCTGATCTTCACAGGCAGGTTTTCTATCCACATTTTGATCTTCTGGACTCTGACCAGAATTTCCCATATAGAACAGCTGACATCATTTTAGCTCTTCACCTCTTGTGACATCTCAAAAACTTTTCTATCTCTTCTCATAAGCCATTTCCAAAACCTCATAATTCCCGTGGTTGGGTATAGTCACAGAAATGACCCCACTCTTGGTACCAAATTCTGTCTCAGTTAACTTTTGTTGTTGTTGTTGTTGTTTCAGGGACAAAATACCCAGCATCCAAAATTAAGAAAGGAAAGATTTATTTAGCTCACAGTTTGTTGAGGTTTTCATCCACATTTTGCTGGCTCCAAGGCAGACCAGCACATGGCAGAGGACAGCAGTTTATGGTGGGAGAAAATAACAGAGAACAAAGGGAGAAGCAGTAGCTGTGGCATCCAGTGAGCCTCTCTTCCTTCCACGCTGACTGCAGACCGGACCTCCTTTGAAGAAATGGCATGTACCATCCTTCTTTAATCCTCTTTATATATCTTTTAAGAGCTGAGTCACTCTAGAGCAATCCCTCCACATCCTAAAGAGGGGCCTCACATGACCTAGAGAGAGGCCTCCATACCCTAGGGCATGGAATTCCTGAGCCTTTCCAGCCAAGCTTCCACCTTCTCAAGTTAACACTATATCAGCTGCTACAATAACCTAAATGAAAGATTTCTGATCTGCAGGCAGGAGAGGTCTTTCCAACCATAAAACAAAATTAATGCACATGACCCTGAAATCAATCAAAATCCATTATATCACTCAAAACTAAAATGACAATGAGAGGGGAAAAAGACAATTTAGAAAACTGGAGAAATACATTTGCAAGGTATAATGCCAAAGGTTTAATTCATAATGATTAATTATAATTAACCCGTCATACATAGCATACATTATAATTGTATCATTTTACATGTGTATTACAGTTAATTCTAACGTGTGCCTATAAGTCAATTAAAAAGGGTAAAAGTTCTAATATAAAATTCCAAAAATTACATCAGCAGTGAGTTTGTAAATGCAGAAGTAGAAAAAGTTAAAGTGAAATAGTTAAAAAGAGCTCAGGATGTAACTCAGTGTGAAGGTCCGGGAATCAATCCCTAATACTGAAAATAAAAAGATCCAAAGTTAACAAAGAGATACAAAAAAAAAAAAAAAAAATACAACACTGAGGAGGAGTAGAGCACCCTTCTTCCCTACCCTGTGGATATCTGTATCAGCCTAAGTGTATAACTAGGCACAGTCTCACAGTGGTAATCCTAACACATCTATCCAAAATATTTATGCCAGGTAAGTGCTCAATTCAGCTCCTAGAACTTCAATCTAAGGAAACAGGGATATATGAAGATTTATGTTTAAGGTGATTATGGCAGGAATTACAGGACCTTAAGTATTCAAAAATAAAAATCCAAGCAACTAAATATAAGTACAGCCTTCCAGTGGTATGTGTTTCCATGGGGAAGACCATGTATTTGGAAAACTTGAAAAATATGCCAAGATGAGCAAAATTAGACAAGAAGTTGCTCAGTAAAAAAGATAAAATACGTATGGCATCATGAAAATTCATCACGTTGTATGCACATATGTGTTGTTGTTGCTGTTGTTGTTGGTGGTGGTGATGGTGGTGTGTGTGTGTGTGTGTGTGTGTGTGTGTGTGTTTAATGTGTGTGTGAATGAATATGTATGTAAAACAGAAAGCTGAAGGGTCAGAAAGTAACATATTACCAGTTTAACCATGACTGTTTCCAAGATCGGGATTACCCATTTAATCTTCTTGATGTTTTTCTGCTTTACCCAGATTATTTCCAGCACACAAGCAGTAATCATTTCTGATGCTGACCCTACATTGCCAGCTATCCAGGACCTAGGTACAGACCGAGTCTACTGCCCCTCTCTGTCTGGTGCAGGGTTATGTGAATATTCCTGCCCAATGAGCTCTGGGTATAAGTGGCAAGTGTCCCTCGTGAGGTGAGGTACTAAGAGGCCAGAGGGTGCCTTGTGGTGCCTGACCGTGTACCTGCTCTGCTGACCAAGGTCACAGAGTGACAGTGACATGCAGAAGCACTTGACAATCAATGTGGACATGCATCATGTGGGACAAACACCATCTTCTTTTAAGCCTACTGGGATCTGGAAACTGTTTGTAACCACAGTACAAACTATCTTATCTTAACTGGAAGAAAAAGTATGTTCCTTTCACATTAAAAAAAAAAAAAAAAGGAGTGGAGGAGGAAGATTCCAAGAAAAAAAATTACGTATCTATTAATCTTAAATGTTCTTTGAAATCTCAAAGAATATGAATGTTTTTATTACAAAGGAAAAATCTCCCTTGTCGTAGAGAAACTGCTCACAAAACCTCAGCTGATTAACATGCCTAGTGAGTCCTCCTCTGAGGGTGGAGAAGGGCAGCATAAGGCCGAGACTGTCAGCCCAAACTTTTGGGAGAGATTGGGTCTGGGTTCTAATTCTGACTGAAGGTTTGAGTCCTTGACTTATCTCTGGGGTTCCTCACATATCTGTGGACATTAATTAGCTAGTTCTCCCTGTGAGGGTTGGAAAGACTAAATGGGGAGTAGGATGCATAACTTCATAATACATTACCCAAACCCGGGCAGATATAAGCAGAGAATGTGTCAGACAAACCTGTGTGCACTTGGAAGCTCTTGGAGAGCTCCAAGAATAACATACCTGATGCCCACCCCTAGAGACCCAGATGTGAAATACAGGGGCATGCCAGGTCTTGGGGATTTTAAAATGCTCCGAGTGATTTTGAGACTCAACTCAGTTTTGAGAACCACTCCTTTTAATCGGTGCAAAGCCAAGTCCATGGGGTGGACCATCAGGACTAGTGGCCACTACTCGATGATGTGGTCAAGTTATCAGTAGTGTCAAGGGTGAGACGGTTTGCTTTAGAGGGTGAGATGGAGGACTGTTGAGCTAGAAAATCATGTCAGAAACTTGAGAGCGGCCTTTGGAGTCCTGCCCCCATGACCCTCAGAGCCTGCCAGCTCTGGGAAGGAGAGGAAGCCCCCAGGGCTGCACCCAGGTTGCACGGTCAGCGCCCCACTCCAGCCTCCTTGAAGATCCACATCACTGCACACCAGGCATGCACTGGAGACTGCCTTTCGACTTGAAGGAGCCGCTCCAAAGCTCTGGCATGCTCCGGTGCTGGAAGTGTTTATAAGAGACTTCCTCGGGAGAGAGAAGTCATGCAGGGAAAAGCAGAAACAGATTTGTTTCCTTTCTCTTACTGGCTTCCTCCAGGCTCCTCAGAGAGGTGGACTAGCACCTTGGTGGTGGAAAAAGAATGAATGAGAAAAAAAGGAGGAAGCAGAGCTCCTGCCATTGCAAGGGAGAGTGTGTTACAGCTCAGCCCAGGTGATGGACTGGAGGAAGAGGGGTGCAGAGTTGGAGACAGAAAGAAGAGGATAGATGGATGGATAGGACAATAAATGGGCAGAAAGGTGGGTGGAGTATTATGCGGGTATATTGATGGGTGACTAGATGAATGAATTGATGGGTGTAGGGATGGGTGGATGGATGGATGGATATGTGGATGGATGGGTGGATGGATATATGGATGAATGGATGGATGTGTGGATGTGTGAATGGGTGGGTAGGTTGGTGGATGGATGGATGCATGGGTATGTGGATGGATGGGTGGATGGGTGGATGGATGTGTGGATGGATGGATGTGTGGATGGGTAGATGGATGAATGAGGGTGTGGATGGGTGGGTGGGTGGGTTGGTGGATGGATGCATAGGTATGTGGATGGATGGATGGATGGATGAATGGATGGATGAGAGTGTGGATGGGTGGATGGGTTGGTGGATGAATAGATGGACAGCTTGGCAGGTGGATGGATAGGTGGAGAACAAATGGATGGATGGATGGATAACAAATGAATGGATATGCCCACACACTGCACTCTATAGAATGATTGTGAGGAGAATATGCAATATGTCAACTTTCAAAGAAAAGAAGGGGGAAAAGAAAAAAAAAAAGCAATGTGGATTTAGAAAGGTTAATGTTTAATTGTTTGATCAATCTTATATACCTATATGTATTAATCTAAACTGATCTGATGATGAAAATATGTAATATAACCATTGTTAAATTTAAACAATAAAAAAATTGAAAAAAAAAAAAAAACCAAATGAATGGATAGCGTATAGATAGTGTACAAATGAGAAATTCCTCTTAGCTTAAGACATTATATCTTAATGTAGGATTGCAAATTGTTGAGCCCTCAGAGGAATATCACAGCTAGAAGCTTTCCTTTGGCTTACTCAAAACAACCTTCTCAATCTGGGCTATGCACTCAGATCCCCTGGGGAACTCTGACGTCTTGTTCAAGCTCCACAACCCCTACCAGCTGTATCACAATCCCACTTTCTGCTTAAGCCTTCCTGATTCCAGCAGACTAAGCTTGAAAATAAGTTTAAATTCAAAAGATAGTGACGCTCAGTTAGTGTTAGACTTGACCAAAACATGGGGAGTGACCTAGCCCGTGTCTTACGCCAGGTCCTCTTCACTCACTGAAGTTTTATAAATTCTTGAGTATTTCAATTCACAACTATAAACTTCATGATCAAACTTAGGCTGACACCGCTTTTTTTTTTTTTTTTTTTTTTTTTTTTTTTTTTTTTTTTTTTTTTTTTTTTTTTTTTCCAGTACCGGGCATTGAACTCAGGACCCTGCACTTGCCAGGCAAGTGCTTCTTCTACTGAGCTATCTCCCTGGCCCTGATATCGCTGCTATTAGCAGGCTCTATCTTCCTGACCTAGTAGCTTAGCTGATCTGTGCCTCACTTTCTCTGTCTGCTAAATGCAGTCCATGGAAGTAGAAGACAATACTAGCTCCACAAGGAACTGGCTACTCACTCCCTTGGCTTTTAGATGGCCATGTGTGCCAGCCTCCTCATGCCCCTTATCTTGGGTAGAAGCTCTTTTTTCTGTCTGGGATAGTCATCACCCCCTCCTCCAATATACAATGGGTTGTATATTGTGATCATGTGACCAGCAATGGCTACTGTCATGAGTACAATGAGTATAATACCTCCAAGTTCATTGACAAGGGTCATAATCATAGCCAACATGTATTGGTCATGAGTGTGGTGGGATGCGTTGTCCTAATCTAGTATTTTATGCCTATTGATTTAATCTTTATACAACTTCAATGAGATGGATATGGTGAGTGCTGCTGTTTTCTAGAGGAGGAAGCCAAAGCACTAAGGCATTTGGTCGTGCATACCTATATTGAAGACACAGCTAGCAATGGTAAGGATAGGACTTGAGGCCAAGGGGTCTGGCTCTTGTCCTACCCTGCCAGCTCTCTCACCCTTATAGTCCCCTATGTCTCTAGGTGAGGAGGAGTCTTATAGCTGGCAACACAATGAGCTGCTTATGGGTCTAACCCCAACTCCTGGGATCTTTCCTGCCAAGCTCTGGATCGGCACCCTCTGAACGGCAACCAGGCCGCTTGGAACTTGCCTCATTTTCAGATCTTTGGTCTTCTGAGTTCTCATTAGCATCGCTTTCATTAAGTTCAAATGGTTCAGGACTGGGAGTTTAGCTCAGTGGTAGAGTACTTGCCTAGCATGCTAGAGGCCTTGGGTTTGATCTCTAACACCATTACATAAGTAAATAAGTACATACATGCATACATGCATACATATTCAAATGCTTTTAAGAGGTGGCTCGTAGTAGGACATCATACACTCATTCCACACATATCAACTGACTACACAAATGTGTCCCTGCCCTTAGAGGAAACCAGCCAGGTTGGGCAGGGCCAGGGAGGGACTGCAGGGGCTGGATGAGCAGCTAGTAGGGATGAGAATCACATAGCAGAGAGCTATTCTTCTTCTTTTCTTTCTTAATCTACTTATTTATTTAGCACAGGGTCTAGATACGCAACTGAGACTCGTAATGATCCTCCTGTCCCAGTGTCTCCAGCGCTGGGATTACAGGCATGCACCACTGAGCGTACGGTTTCAGGGCCGGCATAGCATGCCTGGGGCCAGCAGGGCATGTGGCACCAGGGATTAAACCCAGTTCCTGGAGCCTTCTAGGCAGGTGCCCAGACCACCGAGCTATCTCCCTGGCTCTTGAGAACTGGTCTTTAAAGCACTGGCCTCTGCACCTGATCAGACAGCACCTCAGCCGCACCAGGGCCACCCTGACTCCGTGGCACAGCTCCTCCTGCTCGCGGCCAGCGCTGACCAACATGGCCTCACACCTGCCGAGAAGAGAAGGAAGAATTCTACCACATGTTCATTTTCCTTGGAGGAAGTAGATGAGATTTCCTCAATGAAACTGAATAGATTAAAGAAACTCGGGGAGAGGAGGGCAAATATATGGCACGTCGGGTCCCTCTGATTTGTACTGGTCATGTATTCACTGTATTTTATTTTATTTTATTTATTTTATTTATTTTCTTGTTATTTGTTTATTCACTCATTTTTATGGACAGCTCAGCCCGCCCCAAGGGCAGGGCTGGCGCAGCATGCAGTGCCAGGGATTGAACCGCGGTCCCTGAAGCTGCCCAAGCTTTCCCAAGCTTTCCCAAGCTTTCCCAAGCTTTAGACCACTGAGCCATCCCGCCGGGCCCTATTCACTGTATTAATGTAGCAACTTTACCTTCTCCTCTAGCATCTGGTTTCTCCTAGGCAAAAACAAAGCCAATGTTCTCCTACTTTTCAAGACTGTTTGAAACAGGATTCGAACATGTAAGTACATGTGTGTCCAATTCCTGATGTCTACCAGGCTCCCGGTGCCTGATTCCAATGAGTCCCACTCTCAAGAGGCTCGAGGAAGCCCAGCCAGTCCTTAGTTCCAAGTCCTATTTCTTCCACTTGCCAGTTATAGAATTCATCCTTCCTGAGCCCTGGGTCCCACCTCTGTGTCCCTGCTATAATAACGTCTGTCTCAGAATCACCGTGAAAATTCAATGAAAAGATCCCAGTGTGTAGTAGGCACTCCGCAAGGGCCAGTTGCTATTGTCATTATAATAATCAACGTTCGTCTTATTTCAATACTGCAATATTTCCTCATCAACATGTACTCCTAGCAAAAGAGCTATCTGTCATTCAAGTCACTGCAGACAGAGCCAGGTTTGGGGGATTGTAGCTTAGTCCAATGGGGGACCCTCTAAGAGAAAGCTTCTAAGGTGATCTGGCTTGGGCAGATTGTGTAAGAATCACGTCCGTTCTTTGCCAGGTCCTCATGCAGGACTTCAGAAGATGTCCTTGTAAGCATGGGGTCACCCACATGGATCTACTTCTGGCCTTGATTTTGGGAGGAGGCAAGGGGATCACAGGGCTGAGAGAGAAAAGAGCCCCTTTCACCAGCTTCTGCTTTGGGACTTGCCAAGCTGCAGGAGTTCACCCGCTGGGCGCCCCTCTTCGGTTTGCTTTCATGTTCCAAGCGTGGCCCGCTCTGCCCCCCGCCCCGTTCCTCTCCCCTCCCCAACCCCCACCCCGGCCATTTGCAGAGACTGGGCTGGCTCCGAGAAGGGCTCCAGACAGAGGAGCTAAACACGTTAGCGACAGACTAGCAAGACACAAAAGGCGGCAGGAATCAAATAAAAAGAAAAGGCAGCAGCCACAGGTCAGCGCTGTATAAATATTTATGCTGAAGGAAAAGCTGGTGCCTGGGTAATGACCTTGTGGCTGGTATTAATAGAGATAATGCGCGTCTCTCCAACAGGCTGCCAGGAGAGAGGGGTGCAGGAGGGCAGCGAGGGAGAACAGAGCGGGCCAGGTATAAATCTTCTGCTCAAGCCCAGCCCAGCCGCGCCTGACCTCTGCACCCCCTCCCTTTCCTCCCTCCTCCAGCCGCCTCCCCCTGCCCAGACTCTGTCTTCGGCTCTGTTCACCCTCCTCCCGCAGCCCCTCGCCATGCAGGCACACCCCCCAGCGTGGACTGCGTGGGGCTCCTACTGTCCCGGCAGCCCATGGCTTGGCCCCCTACGGGGTACACAGCTGGTGCTTAATAAGGACCGAAGCTGAGAGTGAGTGCGGGTGGCTGCCCCCAGCATGAGACCATTCTTGGAGTTTGGAGAGTTTCCTCCTCTTTGTAGCTGACCGGTCTTCTAGTCCAGCCAGCCTGGGCTCTGGACAGCTGATGGGACTCCGGTGCACATCTGCCTGCGCCTTTCTCTCTGGCTCCCCTGGTCTGGAGATCCAATCCAAACTCCAAGGCCTATAAATTGCCTTGAGTTCCCCGCAAAGCCACAGCCTTCGCACGCCCAGGGCTTCAGGCGCTGTGCATCCTGCTTTGTGGAGTTGTCCCTGTGCTGCTTGGTCCTTGGCCTCCTACAGCTTCACCCTGGCTCCTGGGAGCCCCCTCCTCTACTGTCACTGCGAAGTCGTTGTTTCCCTCATTTCTTCTAGGCTCTAGGCAGGAGTCAGACAGCACCCAGGTGTAATCCCAGCCCTCTAGGTGGCTGAGATAGGGACAGCACACATTGGAGCCCCGCGGGGTCAACTTCCTGACTTGGCAAAACCCTGTGTTAAAATAAACAAATTAAAAAGGGGCCACAGAGAGGCAGCTCAGTGCAAGGGCCCTGGGTGTGCTCCCCAGTACTGCCAGGGAAGAAGGAGACCAGGCTTCAGCGAGCAATGAGCTGACATCGACTGATCGCCCCGCTTGCATGCCCGACACAAAGTGGGCCACATAGTAGGTGCTCAGGCAGTGGCAGCCGCAGGCCACAGCTACACCCTCTTTCTGTTTCACAAATGAATTGGACCCCCATTCTCGTCATCCTGCAATCCGAAAGCACCTGACTGGAGCCCAGGCACAAGACCTAAGGCTCTCTCCTTCTGTAGGCTGCAGAGAGGATCTCCCAGTAGGAGGCAACCGTCCTGAGGGCGGGCAGGAGGGAGCCCAGGTCCGAGCACTGAGTAAGGAAGGGTGACACACAAGAGAGATGGGTATGGAAGTGTCATCCCAGCCCAGGGCGCCAGCGTGGGTCCCTGGGCACCAAGACCCACGAGGTAGAGCTGAGAGGGTGGACACACCAGCACCCCCACTTCCCACTCATCTTTAGGGTAGCCCCTGGCCTGTAAAGCACGGCGGTCATTCTCCCGATGAGACCACAGGTGCTGGGAAGGTGCAGAGCCTCCGTCGGACCCCAGATCACGCCAAGCCCAGGGTCCTTTGGCTACGGCATCCTGCTCTGCCGCTTCGAAGGTGCACACTTCGTTGGGGAAGGGCTCCGACCATCACCTCGCTACCGGAGTCTCCAACTTCCCCTCACCCCCGAGCCAGGTACCGAGCTGGCCCAGGATGCTGCTATTTCCTCCCATGTGGCTGGTAGCACTGGACCAACTGACCTTGACACGGGCCCAAGAAGCAGAGAAGGCGCAACTGGGTAAGTCCCAGAGGGAAGATACTCACTTGTCCCCTGCTGGAGAAGGCAGCAGGGGCAGAGCGACGCACTGCGTAGCCACGCACACTGCGGCACTGCCTGCACCCAAGATGCCGAAACAGCGCCGATGCCCATTAGTGGGATACCCCTATGTCGGACTAGTATGCGGCCTTAAAAAGGGAAGCCTCGTGTACGCAATAACATAAGCGACCCTCAGAAACCCTGTGCTAAGATAAAGAAGACAGACACGGAAGAAGAAATGTCACCAGAGTCCAATCACACCAGGTGCCTAGAATATGGAACTCACAGAGACAGGAAGTAGGATGCAGCTTCCAGGAGCTGGCGGAGGGCCGATGGGGCAATCTCCTTTAATGAGGACCGAGAACAGCGCGGAAAGAGAAAGCGGTGCGGTTAGGTGTTGCTGACATCCGGGCAAGAATGCGACAAGCTCCGTGCCCCTAACTTGTGCGCTCAGGGAAAGGTGGACACGGCACGTCTTACGTCCCTTGTCTGATTAACAAACAGGCTTGTTGGAAAAGCGATGAGAGACAGGGGAGAAAAGCCAATCAAGATGGAAGCGACGAAAAAGAGGAAAACGGGGGTCGCGGCAGGAAGGCTGGCCCAGGGGACCTGCAGGAGGCAGGGCCATTGTGCGTTCCTGAACTCTCCCGACTCAGGCAGGTGTGAGAAGCCTGGGCTGGGGCGCACAGAGCGGAGGCGGCGGCACCGCGCTCCCGCGAGGAGCCGTGAATACCGGCTCTGTGGCGGCTCCAAACGCTACCGCCCTCGCAGAGCTCCAAAAGGGAAAGATCGTGCGAGTAATTTAGTGGTTTCCAAAATGCTTTCCCCTCAAAAAACAGCCCTAAAATGTACAAAAACCACAGCAAATTTCTGCCAAAGGAAATGTAGCCACTGGTCGTCCTTAATGTAGATTTATTTTTGGTTTGAATAAAACTCAAAGCATCTTAAGAAGGCTTGATGGACGTGTCGTGGCTTCAACTCCAAGGCAAAAAGGTTTTGGCCTCTGCCCGGCTGGCGACGAAAACCTGGCTGTAGCCTGCGTTGAGGGGACGCGGCCCCCTCTGTCACAGAATGGAGAGCCGCCACTGGCACCTGACCACGCTCGCTCCTCCACGTCACCTACTGCTTTGCTCCCTACCGGTCTGGCGGGTGTCACATTCCAGGGACTTTCTGAGTAAGACGAGCACTGGTAAGGTCCCCACAATACAGCTTTGCACGTGGGTGACAAGCATGTCCTCTGCAGACTATCATCCGAGGACATCCAGCACCACCAGGAATGGAGGCCTTGTGGCCTGGCAGCCACTGGGACAGGTGAGGAAGAGGCCAGTGGTCCCCAGGGGCCCCCATCAGGGCCCCTTGGGTGGAGATTCCTCCACTTCCTGTCGGAGTTCCTGACACAGGGAATTAGTATTCTCCACACACCACCCAACAGGTTTCTGAAGACAGCGGCTCAGGAACTTTTCTTCTGTGACACAGCCCTCGTCCTCTTCGTCTCCATGTTCTACCAAGAGTGCACAGGTGCAGGGTTCAGGAAGCTTCATGGCTTGGCTTTGAAAAATACCACGAGCCAGGTGTGGTCATGGACATCTGTAACCCCAGGTCCTCAGGAGGCGGAGACAAGAGGACCACAAGCTGCAAGCCAGCTTGGGCTTCTCAATGAGAAATTGTCTTGAAATTGAAAAATTGAAAGGACCATAGGGCCGGGCATGGTAGTGCATGCCTGTAATCCCAGCACTTGGGAGGCTCAGGCAGGAGGATCGATGTGAGTTCGAGACCAGCCTGGGCTACAAAAGTGAGCTCAAGGCCACTGCATAGCGAGACCCTGTCTCAAAAAGACCAAAAAAAAAAGAAAGGACCAGAAATGTGGCTTAGTGGTTGGGTGCCCCTAGGCATGATTCCTAGGAACACAAAAAGAAAGGAAGGAAGGAAAGGAAGGAAGGAAGGAGGAGGGAGGGAATGAGGGAGGGAGGGAGGGAGAGAGGGAAAGAAGGGGTCTAGGGAAGGAAAGGGAAGGAAGAAAGAAAGAGAAAGAAAGAGAGAGAGAGAGAGAGAGAGAGACCACCACCAGGTTTCCTCTAACCAGCCTAGCTCAAAACAAAAGGAGAGACAGTTCATGGTGGCCAGGGGTAAAACCAGAGTATCTTAGCATCCCAAGCAAGTTCTAAACCTCTCTGGGTCTTCTCCCATCGATCCTTTATGCCTGTCCCTCTCTCCCCCCATTCCTCCTCCTCCCTCCCCCACCCCGCACTGCCTCTCTTCCTTTCTCTCACCCACACTTACTTCTTTCTCTGACCCCTGTAGCCCATGTGACCCCTGTAGACCTCTGTCCAGCCCATCACTTTCCTCAGAAGAGGGCCTCTGTCACGCCCTGTCTCACCTCAGCCCCTGTCCTTGCAGGTCACACCCACAGAGCTAATCTACCTCACCTAGTCTTGGGGAAATCTCCTTATTGGCTGCCTTGGGTCAGGTGCCCACCTTCCTGCTCCAATCAGCTACAGCTCAGGTCAATGAGAGGGGTGAGGTCATGTGAGACAAGGCATGGCTGCCTGCATGACCAGGACCTGGCCCAGGGATGTTTTCATTGAAAGGAGATGCAGGCGAAGCAGTCTTGCCCTCTGCATCCCCGATTGTGCAAATGGGGACTAGTGTTTCAGAAAAGGGAGGTGATGGGCTGGGCAGAGAGCTCAGTGGCCTGAGAACCCGGCTGGCAAGCGCGAGGTCCTGACTTTGATCCTTGGTACCGGAAGAAGAAAAAGTGAGAGAAGAGAAAGGCAGTGACTTCAAAATTCAACTGTCAAACAGCATAGAATCCGAGTGTCCCCTGCCACCCCTGCCACAAATCATCTGTGCATTCCCCATCTTTTAAATCGAGAAAATTCAGTTACAATGGACAATCTTTCTGGTATGTTCTACAAATAAAATTAAATTATAGAAAATAAAGCATTCTGTAAACATTAATATACATACTGTTTGTTAATGTATCAGTTGTTCTACTATTCATCTATGTAATCTAAAATCACCCAGCTTGCCAGGTGTGGTGGCTCACGCCTGTAACCCCAGCACTCAGGAGGCTGAGGCAGGAGGATCAGTGCGAGTTCAAGACCAGCCTGGGCTACAAAAGTGAGCTTAAGGCCAGCCTCAACTGCATAATGAGACCCTGTCTCAAAAAGACAAAAAAAAATATTTAAAATCACCTAGCTACTTACTAAAAGGATTTTACTTACCCTGACTTAGATAATTTGTCATCAGTCCTGTCCAGGATGCTACCCTGATTCTACCAGGAAGGTGCCATGGCGTACCTTGACATTGTTGTGTTTATATTGGAGATCCCCTACCCCTACAGCCTTGTAGGATCATAGAGCTTTGCCAAGTTGACTGGATGATGGAGCTTACCTTGGACCTGCAGTAGCAGGTGGGGTCGCTGCTTCCTGTCCACCACACTCTAAGCAGCTCTCCTCCGCTGGGCCCCTGTGCCACGCCATACTGCCTAGACTCAGCTGGCTCTGGATGGTCAGGTGAGTCAAAATCAACCTCTCCTTCCTGTGTTGTGGGTGTGAGACACTGTGTCCCAACAACACAAAAGCGACTAAGGTACAGAGTGACGCACAGAGGGGAAAGGTGGGCATTCTTAATCGTAGGCTCAAAAGACACATCTTCTAAAGGAACAAGAAGAGCAAGAATGTATTACGAGAACATGGCAGACGATTACTCTATAGCGCCCCTTGGCTCCCCCACCCTCGGAGGGCAGTGCTGCCACTTCCTGTCTTATGGGCCCGACTCAGGCAGTCTGACGGCAAGCTTCTCTCCCTACCAGCAGCTCGCATCCTCACTGCTTCTCTTCCTCACACTTCTCTTCTCCTTTCTCCCTCCATTCTCTTGGCCCCTTTCATGGGACCATCAATATTTAATGCGCTGTGTTGTCACATTCAGAGCTGCGAAGGACCCACTTGTATGGTTGATCTGCAGTGCAAGGTTAATGCCTAATTAGCTTGTTTAACATTTCTTTTGTGGATAATTCATGAGAGGTCATTAGCAAAAGCCAGGGCCAACACAGAGCCATGGTCATCACCATAAATCAGAGGCCTAAAACCGTCATAGAGACAAGAAAAAGCATGCATTATTCAGGTCCAAGGAGAGTAGGGTCAGCGGCAGGCTCCCTCATGCTCTCTAGCTCTGGGGTCAAAGAACCAAGAGCAAAGCTTGAGAGACACGTGCTATTAGCAGAAGTGGACCGTCCCAAGGCGAGGGTGGACACATCTCCTGCTCATCCTAGGGCTAACTCAGTCATGATTAAGCTCATGATTGTTCAGATAGAAAAGTGCCTTCTGCCACCAGATAATGCATGCAAACCACACTGCCAATAGCGACTATTTCCCAAGCACTTGTGATGCACCGAGCTGAACATGAGCGTGCTTATGTGTGTGCATAGTCCATGTATCAGGCAGCTATGGCTGTGTAACACACTGCCCCAAACTCAGTTGATTTTACAAGTCTCTGTCTCAGCTGATGGGTGCTGTGGGTGTGGGCTGAGCCCGCCTGACTGCGGTAGAGGTCTCTCACACTGGTAGTCTGTGTAGTCTGCTCTCATCTGTGTGTCTGGCTTTTGCTAGTTTGTTAGATAGCAAAGCTGACTCTACCCTATGCATTGCACAGAGAGGTCAGGGTTCCATGAGATAGATTAGATGCACACAGGATCCCCAAAGGTCCAGGCTTGGCATGGGCCTGGGGTCACCTTGGCAGCATCTTAAGGCTTAGGGTTATTCTGGGGTAGGACAAGTACCTCCACATTTTTCATAGTAGGAGCTATGGATTACTACTGCAAAAGCCACAGAAGGATGGACAATCATAGTCATTCTGCAATCATTACACCACAATCCTCTTCCTTACAGCAAGCTATTATCCAATAAATGCTGGATATCCCAATGAATATTTATTGAACATTTATTAGGTGTCAGACACCACCTTAGGTGCTAAGAAAATAAGCAGTAAGCAAAAGATCCTACTCCTCTGGCATGTAACAGCTAGCAGGGAGTAGGAGAAAAACAGGAAGCAGGTAGATTGGCACATCCATCAGATACTTTCCAATGGTACTCAATGCTATGAGGAAAACAGAGCAACGCGGTGCCTGATGGGTAGTTGTGTGCAAATTTTTACCTCGCTGAGGTGATCACATCTGAGGTAAGACCCGAAGGAGGACCAGAACTTGGCATAAAAGATTGGGAGCAGAACCCTGGAGCAGAGGCAAGAGCTGGCACAAAGACAATGCGGCAGGACCGCCTCAAGAACCAGAGAAACGAGCATGGCTAGTGGACATTAGGTGAGGGGAAGCAGGAACCGGATGAGGTCTCAAAAGCAAAAAGACCCTGTGGAGAGTGTAAAATTTAAGGAAGACAAAACCTACAGCGGTGAAGTGATTTGTTCCAAGACAACAACAACAACAACAACAACAAAAAAAGGACAGCATAGCACATAGCCAATCTGGGATGTAAAATAGGGAGCGTTTGAACTCAGCATCCATACAGCCTGCTGTGCCCTGCTTGCCCTTTCCTGGCCAGGGCATCCTCGCTCCCACCAGTGCGTACCAGGAAGCCTCTGTTGCGGCATCTCTTCTAAGACAAGGCGGCTAGATCTGCAGAAGCCCAGCAGCCCCTGCAGGCACTTGGCCGACTGAGGAATTGGCCAGGCCCACGCGGCACTTTGCTTTGGCCATGCTGGGCCACCTATTTATGTCAAGTGTTTTCATGATGTCCCTTCTCCTTGCCAGGGCTGGGCACCAAGCAGGAGATACCTTTCCTCCAAGGGTCTTTCACCAGGGAACCTCTGTGCTTTGAAGATGGGCTCAGAGCTGATCCAATGTCTGCCATGTGACATGGGAACGGAGACTCTAGGTGACCCTGGAGCCAGCCACATGGGAGAGGCTTCCTGGGCTGGGGCAAAGGTGATCACGGAAGCCCTGTGGGCAGATGGAGAATAAAGTATGGAGCCCCAGCTCTTCAAGAGAGGAGCAAGAGCGGGCCTGGATCCTTCTAAACACAGAGACAGACAAGAGCAGTGGGCAACGGTGTGCCCAGGGGGTGGGCGGAAGAGACTTGCAGTGTGACCTCTATGACTCTGACTCTTACGACAGGCAGCCTGTAGACTGTGCGGTGCTGTAGGGTGTTGTGACCCTCCTTCAGGCAGGAGGAGCCGGCTCCAGCCTGGGGGGCGGGGTGGCCAGGAAGAGGCAATCCGTGGCTCAGTGACACAGGCTGCCAACCAATATTTGCGCCCTGGATAATTTCATCCACATGCTGAACAGAACGACGGAAGACAGGGGCTGTGTAGCTGCGCACCAAGACACCAGTGGTCTGCTTCCCTTGTCACCAGGCAGGGAGAGCCTCCTGGGAGCAGCTTGTAGCTGCAACTTGAAGGAAGGGAAAGAGTTAGGGAGATAAAATGAGGAAAGGGGCCTTTCAGGCAGGAGGCAGAGCAGGTGCAAAGACCTTGGGGCAGGAAGGGACTGGAGGGAGCGTGGCCCTGTGGGTGGCAACGCAGCGATCCTCCATACTGTGTGTGTGGCCCTTTTGGCTTATGTCTGCAGTAACGAGTGACACAGCTATGTTGTCACATGAGGCCCCCACTGCTCCACACTGCTCTTTCCGCCCTTGCCTTCATCCCTCAGTGAGCAATGAAGGAGGATCCAGATGAGCCCACCTGGCCCGTGAGTAACGGCGAGTGGGAGCCACAATACCCAAGCACGGCGTGGCTGCAACTCCTCCAGGGTCGAGTGCCTCTCGTGGGGAAGGGCCCAGGAGACCCTTTTGTTGTCCCCGGTCCCTGCCTCCATGGACAGCTGTGTCTTAGGAACCAAGGCAGGTGTCGGGGAGATAGCACGGAGAGCCATTCTCCAAAGGAGAACCAAGATTAAGCATGGAAGCTGCTCCTGTAAAAACTTAGCGGGCCCTGCCCATTGGATCCCAAATGGACCACACTTGAGAAACTAAATAAACAGCATTTGTCAGCTTTTGTGGGCTCCCAGCTGTATTTATTTATAGGTTGGTCTGTTATTTATGGGCGCTCGTGCTCCGTATAAAAGCTTTGTCGGACAGAAGTGGTAGGGAGGAGGTAGAGTGCTCAATGCTCCACTGGACACTTAAGTGTTTGTTCCCAGAGGCTCAGACCATGAGCACTGGCTGCTTTTGTCCCCCAGATGCTGGGTGCCAGAGCACATGAGGACACAGATCTTAGAAATATTGAGCCCCTTGGGTACCTCCCCCAAGGAGCCCCCAAGGGCTTCTGAAGGCCAGTCTCTAGGGAAAAGTTAAAAACTGAAACAAGGCACATGTTGGGCTTATTGGACCATCAGACTCACAGCTGACAAGACTCAGGAGTTATATCTCCAGATACGTGCGAACAGGAAGGAAGATACACACTTGTGTGCAGGAAGCAGGCGCTCCATAGGTGTTGGGGAGTGGAGGAAGGAGGGAAGGAAGGAAGGAAGGAAGGAAGGAAGGAAGGAAGGAAGGAAGGAA